>JAFBJR010000940.1:7409254-7545469 GCA_016785285.1 Brachirus orientalis | reverse complement strand
GTGTGTGTGTTTGACATACATCAGCGTTTTGTCAGACATCATGCCCAGTAGGATTTTTTAAAAATTGAATTATATTAGATAAACCGCATAAAGGCAGATGCCATTTCATTCTGCAAGTTAACACAAGTTATACCATCTTTAGCAGGTTAGTGAGGTGTGAGTTCTGCAGTGCGCCTGTCAGGGAAACAATCTAACAAAAATGAATTGCAGGATAATTCAGTTACTACGGTAATGCCTTTTGTGCCGCCGTGTTGTGTGTGAGGATGTTTTTTCCCTGCCACACATTAAAAAAGAGAAGTAAAAACAACTTCAGACTGAGGTTTGTGGAATCTGTGTGTGATTTAGCAGGCCCTCATTAAAAGCAGTGGCTCATAGCAACAACACAAGAAACATACTGCAGAGGTTAGGCTTTTTAGCACCCTGATTTTTGTATTTGTTCTGGCTGTGTTGCAGTGTGTTGACTAATCATATTCACTTATTTCCTCATGAACTCTTTATGACTCCAGAGAATATAATTATCCAAGGGAAGCCCCCATGATGGTTGTTTTTGTGTTTTTGTGTTTTTTTTTTTTTTTTTTTTTTGCCTGTTCAGTCCGATCTAATTTTCTCAAACCCATAAATGTTAATTAAATATGTATCTGACACTGAAATGACAGCTGTGCCCTGCTAAATTTGGCATACCTTATTTTTCACGGGCTACCTGATCCAAACACTGAAGGTCATGATTCAAGACAATTACAATCATGAGAATAAATAATTGATGGGATGTGGCTGAAAGTTTAAGTGGGAGAATGTGACTTTGTAAAGTGGTGTGACACGATGAGCCAGAGGGAAGCCACATCACTCAGCTGGTGTTGTGGGAACTAAAAGCATACTTAGACCAGTCATGCTGGCATAGCATTACTTAGTGGGATGTCTTTCCTCGCGGACAAACTTTGGCTGAGCAAACACACACACACAAGCACACACAGGTTCATGCAGCTACCCCTTTAAGGACAACCATCTCCACTCCACAGCCCTAAATTAAACATGACCACAATTCAAAACCTACCCCTAAACTTAACCAATTCCTCAGAAATTAGGTTCTGCCTCATTAGGACCAGGTTTTGGTCTCCATGAGGGCTACTGGTCCTGACAAGGTCGGTTTACATTCCAAAAAAGGTAACAAATAAAGTACACATGCACACACACAGACACACGCATAGGTACACACTGAAATGAAAAGTACCCTTGAAGAGTCAGAACATTTTGACCGCACAAGCAGAACTCAATGTTTTTGCACCAGAAATGAGGTTCTGCCTCATTAGGACCAGATTTCGGTCTCCATGAGGACGACCGGTCCTGACAGGGTCAGTGTTTATGCCGGAAAATATCCTAAAGAGGTAACAAATACAAGAACACACACACACACTCGTCTGCACAGAGAGCCTGACAAGGTCAAAGCTCCATTTCCATCTATCATCAAGTAAATCACAGTATTAGCTGATATAACCTGCCACTGCAGATGGAAGAGCTTTCTTTCTTTTTATCATTTATTATTTTGTCTGTTGTGATTTTCACCTGAAGCACATGGTTTTGTGGCTGAAGTTCTTTAAAAATGGAGGTTATCAATATTTTTGCTCAGTCACCATTCCGTTCTGATCATCCTTCTGCTGTCCAGTTTCTCTTCCCCTGAAGGTACTTGTCTTTTCACTTCCTCTCATTGTAGTTCTCTGCAAAACTCCTCATCGTTTTTTTTTTTTTATCATTCAAGTATGGCTACAGTAAAGTGATAAAGTGTTGTTGAAAATAATTGGGGACCATTTGTTCATTTTTATTCATCTCTACAAACCAGCCATTGTGCATAATATTGATTCCTGAGTTTAGGCACTGAAGCCAACAGGAGAAATGTCAACAAATAGTGATTTTCAAAGTCAATTGGCTGCTGAAAGACTTCTCATATAAAAATCCTAAGAGCACTCCTTATCTAGGGCAGTGTGTTAATTGTTTATTACTGAAATCTGTAGCAGTGGTGGCCAACCTTTGGCCTGCAGGCCAGATGTTAATAGATGGATCCGGCCCATGAGTCAATACCTATTTGCAAAAATGGCAATTCAATATACAAGAACATTCTCAGGACAGCCGTTAAAGTTCTTGGTTATATAAGAAAACAAAAAGTGCATCCAAGTAGAAGTTAGAAAAATATTAGTTTCGTGAAGAAAAATATGCAGCACAATTTTTGCAACCACATCGTTCCTGGTGCTAAAATGGAATGATGCAAATCAACAGAAACATTTTTATATTTTTAGTTGCTGAGGCAAATAAATTGTTGTGTGGTAGGGAGAGGGGCAAGGCATCATAACAGTGACTGCACATCAAAATGTCTTTCAGCCATCGGCAATGGACAAGCGGTCAAGTTGTTGTTCTGTTTTTTTTTTTGTTTTTTTTTTTGTTGAAATACAATACAGCAGAGTGTCTGTTTCTCCTGTGAAAAATGTCAAGCATTGTTATACAGCCTGACAAATGCAACTGAAAGAGATTACTTAAAACAGAACTATGGAGGATGTTCACCCTAATTTACCCTACTGTCTGTCTGTGGAAAACCTGCCCACCCGGATTATATAGTCTTGTGAAATCTTAGGTCTTGTGAGGAACAGGAATTGCTTCACAAGATCTGAGAAGTAAGCATCGATCGGACCGGCTTTTTTTTTTTCAAATAGCGAAAGGCATGCTAAAAGGAAGCTGACCGAGGGGATAAAGGAGTAGACGATGGATGGATGGATATTTGCGTTGGTGTCATAAAAATATGTTTTCCGAAACTTCAGGAGGAGCTTTGGGGGGGGTGCTATGCAAGTGCAATGGGGCATCTGAGAAAAATTGGTTATGTAGAGTTGTGTTTAGAAACAGCTCTATAAAACACATTAAAAAAGGATTACGGCATCTTATGTTTTACACATATTTAGGAAAACTGCCGATTCTCTCTATGTAGAGTTAACCCTGGTAATTGGATAGAGTGTGACATTAGCAAAGTTATGGGCTTTTATAGTGGAAATGACCTACTGTTTACTTTACAGACCTCCACTGTCTAGCTTTGAAAAGGCAATATTAGATCATCTCATAATCAAGTCAGATATCTTTTTCTGTTCAGAATTATTATGGATTATTCCAACAAATGTACTGTAAATTGCTTTGGTTGTGTAATTTAGAGCTGGACATTTCTGAGGGTTTGTTTGCAAACATGCACAAACCCTGACCATCAACACTCATTTGAGATTGTTACAGTATAAATAGATCATGTACATATATAACTCTTTAGTATATACCTTTGATAATAATTTTCCTAATTATTTATTTTTACTTATGTTGGTAGACTTTTGATTGATTTAAGTTTGAAAAACCTTAAATATACAGTTTTTTTTTTTTTTTTTTTTTTTTTTACAATCAATCAACAAAAATAAAAAGAAACAACAAAAAAATAATCAGCTCTGTAGACCAGAGAGATAATGAGATAATGAGACAACAGAGGGAAGAGGTTACATGTAAGTTGTGTCCACCACTGTTTGGGATGCAGAGACATCCCTTGTTTACCTTGCATCTCTAGCTTATTAGACATGTGGTGTGTGGAAATGAAACTCAAATGTGTGAATAAAACAAGTGTACAAAAAAGTTTACTGTATATACTTCAGGGAAACCACTCTACGTCAACTGACGATTGGCAGACACGATCTTGTTTCTTACACAGACTAGTTTCTTTGTAAGATGAGCATGCAGTACTGACCCACGTTATCAGTCTACCATAAAAACCTCCGCCACTGCTCCTGGGTCCAATGCCATAGCATGCCATTTGAGCATAAACAAGGCCTTACAAGGACAAATGTTGTTTAAAAAAAAAAAAACTTTTGTGGTGTGCAATATTAAAAAGATTCAGAAGGAGAATCTTTAAAGGAGTCATTGCAAGAAGAAAACAGTGTTCAAGCTTTTAAAAGTGCCAGTTATTGTTGAATAACCTTTGCAAGAGCAGATTACTGACACTGCACAAGATACTGACATAATATTGGACTTTAAATGGCACTGCAGTAGGAGGAGATGTGAGAATAACAAATGCAGCCAAAGAAGAAAATTTGTACAAGAAAAAAATATACATTTTGGCTAAAACCAGCTGGGAATACTGTCATAATCATTTGATATCAAAGGTCTTGACAAAAAGAAGCATGGTATGTGCTTACTTAGATACAAGGTAGAATTTTTTGTCTGCGCAAGTGGTAGTGGAGGGGGTAACACCGGGCATGTTCCTACTGTTCAAACACAAACATTGTTCACTCAGAAAATGAGTATGCCAAACCTCTCCAGGACATTTCCAGGACATAATAAGTAAACATATTTGTTAAGCTGTTTAATATAGAACTAGATGCTTTGCATACTACAGCACAAAATAACTGAGGTGCAAAGCAATCATTAAACTGTCTTGAGCATTTTCTTGTCCTGAAGACACAAACTCACTCGTTTATATTACCAGCTACATTGTTCAAAACCGAATCAAATTTGATTCATTTCAGATCAGATTGTAGGGTGTACGTAAAATAACAGAAAATGCCAGATTTGTGAGACTTTGGTCTGATGCAGGGCCACACAGTGGCGCCGGATTACATACCTGTTCATGCCTTTTCTTTGTGTAGTTTGTATGTTCTCCCTGTGTGTGTGTGTGTGTGTGTGTGTTTCCTCCCTCAGTCCAAACAGAAGTTAATTGAACACTCTAAACTCATGCCTCATGCGTGAGTGTGAGTGAATGGTTGCCCTATATATGTTTGTCCTGTAATGGACTAGTGACCTGACCAGGGTGTGACCCTGTCTTTTGCCCTATGTGAGCTGGGAATGGCTCTGTTGCCCCCAACGACCCTCATGGGGGGGGACAAAGCGGTGGACAATGAATGAATGTATTGAAGTCAGAGAAAGGTCTGATGTACCTTTACTGATCCCCTATAAGGAAAATTCAAATAACCAAAGCTATTGCAGCAAATCAGTGGGTCCAAGGGGTGAAACTCTCTTTCATTGTTGTCTGAATTTGCAAAGCTGCCACTGCAGATCAAAGACATTAACCCATCGTGCACATGACTGCCCTCACTTAAGTTGCACTTAGGTGTATCTGGTCAAGGATCACATACTGATGTGACCCACATCTGGTTTCAAGAAAATAGGTCAGATATGAGTCACCTCAGGTTGTTAATTCAATTCAATTCAGTTTTATTTGTAAAGCACCAAATCACAACATACATTATCTCAAGGCACTGTACATAGTAAGGCCAAAACCTTTACAATATTACAGAGAGAAAAGAAACCCAACAGTTCACACAATGAGCAAGTACTAGGCATCAGTTGAGAGAAAAAAAAATCTCTGACAGAACCATAAATCTGACCATAGCTTTGGTCCCCATGGGCAAAGCCACACCCGATGTCCCAACAAATTTTCTCACTACTTCCCAAATACATATTGTAGCTCACATCAGCCTAGAACCAAGCTTGACTCTGTATCAGGACTGGCCTCAACATCACCATCAACTCACCAACGTGAAACAGTAACAGCAGTCACAGTATGAGGTTAGAGTGATAAATGTGTTCAAGAATTCATAGCCTTCAAAGGATGCAATAAAACTTTAAATGGTCCATGGTAGAAAAAAAAGGCTCCACAACCCTAAGGCGACCTCCTTTTTGATCTGATTTCCAAAAATCTGGATGGTGGAGACAAAATTAAGTTTCACCTAATTATCTACTCAAAGTCATCATTCTTGCAAGGGTGAAGTGAATCCATCTTTCTGTCGAAGTCAAAGGTTCCTGCATTATCGTATTTTCCTCTCCACATTTCAGGAGGGTAATTTCACTTTCTCCTTGCAATGACTATGTCAGACATGAAACAGTATAACTCCAAACAATGCAACACTGTGCACAATTCACAGATAATTGATCAGAGCAGCTTTTGCTGAGAATGTTGTGGGCTGAGTTCACATGGTTTTGCACTGTCGGCTATAAGAGACATGGGGGGAAAAAATAAAGAAAATGACAGAGAGAGAAAATGAAATGAAAAAAAAAGCACTTGGCAGGGATGCAGTGTCTCTCCTGCAGCATTTCTATTCAGTCAGCTTGTCCATACTTTGTGTTGGTGCATTAATAGTCTGTGCGTTAAAGGTCTGGATATTCAGCTTTGATACCCCGTGGCTGACTTTTTGGTTGGGTTATCAGGGTAATGCTCTTTGACAGAGCCATAATACAAGGCCGCTGGATCAAAAGGCATTTTGTTTTCTTTTCATCTCCCATACTGTTAGCAATGACTTTGGTGAGAGGGTGAGAAAGCAAGTGTGTTGGATAGAAAAGGGAGGAAACAGACGAAGGAGAGACAGAACAGATCAGTTGACAGGTAGGTAGTGGAACAGCTTGCTGTCCTCAATTTGGCCTGTAAATATCTGGGACGATGCTCATCAACACATTAATTCCTCTGGAGAAGTTCTTCCATTAGCTCATACATGAGTATTCTGGATAGCAAGTTGCGGATGATTAATGCACTCACATCAATTAGCTGCCTCTGATGGTTTGAGTGTTCCTCTTGTGAAGTTCATATTTCTGTCTCATCTTTCATCTTACAACACTGTGATGGATGCAGCGTTGGAGTGTTGCTTGTGTGTGTGTGTGATGTCCTGCTGGCTCAGTTGGGAGGCTTATGTTAATGTATAAAACAGCAATGTTCTTGGTTCTAATGTGGCCTTATTTTTTGACGGATAAAATATTCTGTCAAAAATAAAAAATAAAAAAAAATAAATAAATAAAAAAATTGTGTACCATAGACTGTATATAAAAATTGATGTAGTATTCCGATTACAAAATGTATTCCAGTTTTGAAGCCTACAGATTTGGGATTCACAGACATCAACTGCCACCTATTGGATAGTCCCCACTGTCAATCAAGTGGTGTCCACTAACATTTCCTCATAATTTACAAAATATAATTGACACAATTGACTGAAATAGACCTAAACCCAGTGATTGAGATCATTCCCCATGAAATTCCATTCCAATGGAATTTGACCCCTGGTGGATAACTACTACTTCCATTCTACTTCCTGGGCTTCACTGTTCAAACCTGAAGATATATCCATTTTTATTTACCATCTATGGAGTTTACTGAGAGCATAGGGAAGTTCCTGTGTCACTGTGGAGAATTATCTTAAAGCCATACCATAGTTCTCAAACTGTGGTATGTGTACCACCAGTGGTACGTGAGCTTCCTCTGGTGGTACTTGGATGAAAATCAGAAATACCGTTCTACTGTATATACCAGGGTATGTGATTGGAGTGAAGCGGAGGAGTTTTGACTGTAGTGCGAAGAAAAAGAAACAAATAATGACAAAATAATGATCAATTAAATAATAATAATTAGAGTTTTTAAAGAAATGATTCACTTATCCAAGCATACTTGAGGTAAGGGTTATCCTGTGTAGTTACAATATCACATATTCACACTTTATGGCATATAACTTCAGTAAGCTTTGGTAACTTAAACAATAGCTGCAATTCTGGATTCAGCCTTGAGAGATTTGTAGCATAGAGGTGTGCTCACCATTGGGAATAGTAAACTTCAGAATAAAGAGTTCACATGATTTGAAACAGTTTCTTATTTGCCCACCTGAGACCTTGGTTTAGTGATATTGTAATTCCAGATTTTTTAGCTGTGTGTTCTTTACCTTTGTGGGAACTGTAACCAACATAAATGATGCTTTCAAATCAGGGTGTGACATAGTGGAAAATACTGTAGATTATTTCCCATATCAAATTTTAAATCATTATAGATCAACATGAGTTAAAACACAGCCAATCTTGTTAGAATTCACTTAAGAAACTCATTAATTAGAAAATCCACATGGGCATGTTGGTAATTTGTCATTCAGTATTGCTGAATAATGTAGCATCCTTCAGGAGGAAGACACTCAATGTTACATGGCTTCACTGACAAGTGATCAGCAGTCAGTGCACAGTGACTGTGGGCCACACACCAAAACAGGAAAAACATGGAACAGTGCTATCAACTGTGAACTAGTTTGGTTTTAGCCCCCAATATATTTTTTCTGTATTCAAAAATCCTCTCCCTCTACAGTGAATATCTGCCAGTCACAGGTGTGTTATCTCGCAAACATTAGTGTCACAGTTCAGATAACTGATAACAGCAGCTTCACCTTACCAGTCAGTTAATCTGTATTACTCCTGTATATAAACTCTGATCACAGTAGAAAAACTTTTCATTGGGAATATTATGATGATACATTTACAAAGATAATATAATTTGTACAATCATACAGAAAGAAAAAAACTTTTATTTATTTGTTATATCAGAACATTTCCAATATGCTCCATTTCTCTTCTTATCTGAATATCAAAGTAATCTCTTTTCTTTGTTTGAAACTCCTCCGCTTTCACCACAAAATAACTCACAGCTCTGGTGTCTCCACAAACAGAACCAGTACAGATGTTGTAATTGTGACTTGCCACAAATAGAACTTTTGTATTCACTCAATTTTATTTATTTATTTATTTTCCTTTTTCCCAAGAGCCGGAAACAACAACAAACGCTGCTCCACCTTCACCGCATGTTTTAAATCAAATCTGACCAGTGCGGTAGATCTTTACAATCTCTGGACTCAAGTGTTGGACAAAAGTGCTTTATTTGTGGCTTCTGTTTCAGAAGCCTGAAACCCCTCCCCACCCACTGACCCTTCTGAGTGACCCCATGAGGTTAATCCCCAGCCAAATAATTGAATCTTTAACTTTATTATCTTCCACTAATTGTCCTAGTCTGGAGGAAGCTGACCTCGTGAAATCCCCTGGGCCTCTGGTGCCCCCTCCTTCACTAATGACAGTTCCGCACACAGGTACAAACACTTTCATCCTTGTACAGTGACAGCAAGCAACAAACATCAGTCTTTGTCGGTGTTAGAGCAAACTCGCATAACCACCTACAGGCAGATCGACACTGTATAAAGGCCATCTGTGCCCAGTTACAAGGTGACAGTGCACACACACATGCACACTAATCATATATTGTACATGGATACCAGCCGATACACACATGGAAATGGAGGAGCACACCATTTTTCCCAGCGGGTGGTAAAAACTGTGCCTAAAGCAATCTCACACACCCGTGACTGGTGGTAGAAAGAAATCACACCTGGCAGAGGCACCAAGTGCTTTCACACACACGCAGGTTGGCACTGACTCACATTGACTTCCATTCATTTATCAAAGCTTGATCCCGAACCTTAACCATAACCAGTACATTCTTAACCCTAACTTTAACCGCACCACAATTCAAATCTTAGCCTTAACCTTACTAGTTCATCAGAAATTAGATTTTGCCTCATTAGGATCAGGTTTTGGTCTCCATGAGAACTATTTGTCCTGACAAGGTCAGTGTTTATGCCAGAAAAGGTCCTAAAGAGGTAACAAACACACACACACACACACATAGACAGAGACAAATGTTTTTTTTTTTTTTTTACACATTGAAATGAAAAGTACCCTTGAGCGGTCAACCTCACATGCAGAACATGCAGTGTTTTTGCACATTTATTTAACACACAGACACGTTGCACACCATGCAGGAGTCTTCTGGTGATCTCAGTCTCTGTGTTCTCTTGGCTTTTATAATTAATTGCAAAGAAAGAAATCGCATGTCTGAGGTCTTTTGAGACATGCAAATCAGGAAATGAAACCAATGTGCGAAAAATGTTGGCCTCACACCAGAATGTATAGTATCTGCTCAGCTGTGTATGTGCATGAACACACATACAGTACATAGTGTATGCTGCATGTAACATAACACCTGTAAGCTCGAGTGAACACTATGTAGGTTATTATCTTAAATTATTGTGCCAGATACTTTGAATTCTTATGTAATCATGCAATAATAGCCACTAACATACAGTAGCTCCAGGCAGTTAATAAGGATGAATCATGTCAGGCAGGATCAACCAAGCTGCAAGCTGTTTATGATTATTATAAAGCCACGACTGAATTGATCATCAGCATGATGCTCAGACAATTTATTGACTTAGAGGGCTCACAAGTTACCATTGTGCAGTCAGTCTACTGAAAATGTCTATATCTGCATTCTAGTTTTGAAAAGCAAATGACACACAAGCTTGAAGAGCATTAATTGGGTGCTAGATCAATTTAATGTTCAATTATTTTACTGGACATGCTGTCTGTGAAGATTCTCAGTCATCCAGGTCATGGTATCCAAAGTGTAGTAAAAAAAAAGGCAACTGGACTTAGTTGAATTTCTTGAAGACGTTTCGCCTCTCATCCAAGAGGCTTCTTCAGTTCTGTTTGACTGGTGGAGAGTCTGGGACTTATAAACTCTGTCAGGTTCTTGGTCCATGGGGTGGACCAACTGTGGACTCTGGACATGCTGTGGTTAGTGTGGTCATGCCTGACAAAATGCTGCTTTTGCCCTTAATACGGGGTCATAGGATTAAATTTATAGCTAGAAGCTTAGAATAGCTTCAGACTGAGCTAGAGTTGACCTACTGTTTGTAGCCTTACAAGGAAAAGGCATCTGTGTTTTGTACATAGCACCTCAATATGTAATGTCCTGCTTTTTTTTTTAACATTTATTGGATTCGCATTGGGAATTGAGTGGTTTTTCTAAACTACCAATCAAAATATGTGGCAAACCCCAGTTTCTGTGCTGCCATTACATGTATCAGATGGGATGTAAGGGGAGAAACCCGACCATAAGACCATGAGAGATCATAGTGGAAAAGGAGTTGTGCAGTCCAGGGCCACAAGGGAAAGGACGTGAGCAGTGTCTGTGTCAGTATTTAAGAAGTCAGCAGCATTAGACATATGGAAATGGAAAAGTAAAACATGAAGCGTCTTGCACTCTTTCTGGTAGTGGATCCAACCTAAGCAACCGGCCAAGAAAGACCTCAGTCAGGGAAGCAGCCCAAGAAGCCAAGGAGCTGTCTGACAAATCAACACAGCTGCAAGACTGCCATAAGAAGAAAAACTACTGTATATAGTGCATCCTTTTATTATGTAGACCATGTGTCACTGTGTCCAGAGAGAGTCCTGTCCAGGATGTGCAGGTAAAAGCAACAGCCTTGGCAGGGCAAAATGGTGGCACCTTAGAAAATAGTAAGATGCAGAGGAGAGCATTTGGATAAATGGAAACTGAATTTTCAGCCATAAACCTAAGCTCTATGTCAGACGGAAACTGGGCACAGCTCATTACCCATCTAATAGCACCCCTACAGAGAAGCCTGGTGGTGACAGTGTCATGCTGTGCAGGAGCTTTGCAGCAGAAGGGATGGGAAGACTTGAGAACAACGAATAGAACCAAATGAACACATTTTTCGCAGAGAACTTTGCATGGAGTGCCAAAACCCATAGATGAGCGGTGGCCACTTATGTTCTCACAGCCAAATCATTGTTGTAATGGCTCCAGAGAAGATCTGCCAAAGTCCTGCATGAGCCTTGTAAGGACCAAAATGAAATCCATTGAAAACTTACCACTGGGAATTAAAAAGAAAACCCTCCCAAATTTTGATGGGACTTGAACGGAGTATTTAGTTAGAGCTTACTGGTTATGGAAAATGTCCCTATTTCACTTAGTCTGTTGCATGATTGGTTCACACAGTACTTCCCAATTGATGGATTGCTGTAAATTTGTTTCGACACTAATGAACCCAAAATGTTAAGCCCTTTGCTTTCCTTTAACCCACCATGACTCTGTCTTTCTCTGAGTAATATGTTACATCAACTATTGGATACTTTCATGGAACATTCATGACATTCAGAGGCTGAATCCTAAATATGTCCAGTCTCATAGATGGATGTGGACAGACAGTCACACACAGTGCCCATGGGTGGAAGCGGACTGACCTTGGACTGACTTCTGGCATTTTTTTTGGTTTTGGTGACACGTCACAACAACTGTTGGATGGATTACCAACACAACTGTTTGATGATGTGAATAAAGTGTAACCTCTTACCTTTAGCACTGCTCTGCCAGCAGATAATTATGGGCGTTGTTAATAAACCTGAAGCTGTAGTGCATAAATTTTAAATATAAATGATTCTCCCTTACATTCAAACTATAGCCAACTTAGCTTACAAAAACAGATTTTCTCTGTTTCTTAATATACAGTAGTGTTTTTTTTTCCTTGTGTCGTCTGGCGACATTTCATGGAAGTGTTGTGCAACGGGACAGCAGAGGATTGAAGGTGCTGTGGGATCACTTTTTGTTGTGTTTCCATTACGGTACGGTTTAGGTTTGGTTCAGTACGGTAGGATTTTGAATGGTAAAGCCAAGGGTCAGGCTTACCATTCGACTGACCTTTACTTGGTAGGCAGGGTGTGGGCTGTGCCCTTGGCTGCATTGTGTGCATCGTAGCAGTGAGACAGTCAACTGTAGATGAGAATAGACAGTGGGTGTATACACTGGTCATAATATTTTTCTTATCTTGACCATATCTTGACCATACCATTTTATTCTGGTACCCCAATGAAAGAGAGCCAAGGAATGCAACAGCTGGGGCTGGTTATTTTGGTACTATTCCTAATGGAAACTCAAGCAAATATATACTGTACTGTACCAAACTGAACCATTCCATTTGGTGGAAATATGTAAGTCTTGTGAAAGTATAGACAGTGTATTGTAAATTACTCAGAATTCCCCAAGAGAGAGAGAATCACAGAACCACCAACATAGGTTGTTTACCCTGTGAAAAAGAATCTCTCAGTGCTAGAATTGCAGGCTGTTTTTCAGTGTACCTATTTTCATTTTGACATCTAGCCATAGAAACAACATCAAAATGAATGCTATATCTTCTGCCTGAATGGTGATTAAATCAAAATGGGTCTCCATTCATGTGACAGAGTCAGTACCCTCGTACTCATATGTAGCTTATACACAGACAACGACACGTCTCAAACAAGTGTGGTAATCTCACTACTGCCATTTGAATAAGGGGAAGAGATTACACTGACAGCTATTTGTTTCACTAAATGGTAGCTGTACCCGCTTTACATGATATATGTGTTAAACCCATGTCGACATTCATGAATACAAATATGACAGAAAAACACAATTTACTAAAAGATATAATAATTATTCAAAATGCACATTTACCATATTATTCACTGCTCTATTCTGCTACATTAATTCTTTCATTCTTTCATTAATTCTCAGTCGACAAACCGACAAACAAACTGAGTTTGTTTCACACATGATGACTGACCACTGAACTGTGAATCATAAATGTTACTGATGATTCATGATGTGACACTGACGAGATATGACAGGAGATTGGAAATGGCAAAAGTGCCTGCATTTAATTATTATAGATGCAGGTACTATATTCACTGTGAGCATATACTATACATATGTTGGAATAAATCTCAGTTGAAAAGATTCTGTTGATAATCCTATCAGCCTACCCTTATTGCCTCTGCTAATTTCTAAACATTTGCATTCTAATTTAATATTTTCGAAATGAAAAGAAAAAGGTTGGCCTTCCAGCTCAGCGTTCAGTTCAACATACTGTAATAATACATAAAATGTTGTAGGTAATTAAACATGCATGCAGTTAAATGCCAGTCATAAAAAAGTATTGAGGAAAATCAATTTTCATCATTCTCCTGTGACTTAACAACCTCCAATAAATTCTTGTTATGAAAATTTGATGCTTACAGTGTTTGCGGCAAACTCTGACTCTGCTGTTTCTATCGCTTTTGTTACATCTGTCCCCAGTTTGTCCTTGTCCCTGGATGCTGGATGGATATAGTTGTATAGAACATTTCTCCTGCCACAACTCACCTGGACATCTGAGGCCTATTCACTGATCACCTCCAGCAGTGTAAGACCCTGGTTCATTCCTCCAGTCTTTGCTAACTCTAGTTTCAACTCTGTTTGTTTGGTTTACATGTTTGCCTACACTCCAGTTCTTCTTCTGCTGCAGCTCCAGTGCCTTTGTGTTAGTATTTGCCTCCTTCAGCTCCTCCGTTGTCTGCCAGAGCTGCTCGAAGAAGCCATCTGCTCCAACTGCCTCAGGTTACATTCAGTGATAACCGCCTGCTCAACTCCTCTGGTAATCCCCAGATTTATTGCCCTTGTTCTTACCAAACTCCATATACAAAAAAAAAAAAAAAAAAAAATCTAAACCAAGCCTCCGTGTTTGGTTTTTGGATCCAGATGGTTTTTAGTGACACCATGTCACTGTAATCTAGAGAAATCGTGCAGCACTGACACATTACAGTACATTCAGACCAGAACAGTATGAACTATTCACACATGCAGTAATATAACGGAACATTTGTTAGACAATTTAATCGCACATATAATCGCACATAAATCATTGTGTTTTCACATATCATGAATGTCCTTCTATTTCAGCCTCTCAATAATGATCCTCTAAAAATCCTATTACAGTAATGATAGGCAATTCAAGAAAAATGATTAGTATAGTTATTGCAATTGAATATCATGGGTAAGGACACCATTATATTTCTTTTGTGAGGGATGAGTCACTTAATTCATTTTGGTTGCTGGTCACTTCAGGCAATGGTAAGAGGAAATGATTCCATTATCTAAAAAATGATGGCACAAGAACTGATATCATTGCAGGAATATTTCCAGGACAACACTGTTATTCTTAATCCTCAGATAGCATGAGAATGTATATTATTCATTACTGTGCAAGGAGGAAAGAAAAAAAAGTGCATTATACTGTCCATAAAGGATGATACCCAGCACCACTGGGACCCCATGCAGAAGTCAGCAGTCACAATATATCCCATAATTCATAAAAGTCTCCTGCTTTGAAGTGCTACCACCTGTTTTTTTCCTTCCCCCAGTGCTCTTCCCCTCCGTATCATCCTCATCCCCCTCTTTCCTCTGGGGACTGTAGCTTTAATGTCCTGTCTCATCTCTCAGGGTTTGGATGCACGTTTACTTTTGGCATTCACTGTGAAACTGACCGCCCATGTGTGCCGACCTTGCAGCGGACCTGCTCTGCCTGGTGAGGCAGTCTGGCCTTGCCTGGAATGCCAAATGCTGCAAGAAACATGTGACCCTGGTAGGTGTCGTTTAGAGAAAATAAAATTACTTTCTGCATGTGTGTGTGCCCCCCAGCACCTCTGACATTGAACTATGTCATGGTTCGTTATTTTGGTCTGAATTAATTAATATATAAATGCAGGAATTTCGATCGGCTTATTTGCATGACAGCCACAGCCGGATTACAGCAGATCTGAAAATAATTGCTCCCCCAAATGTCACTGCAGTTGTACTATCAGAATTGGATGAACTAGGTAACCTATTCCTCAATTCAATATAAATAATCTGATATTAAATGCGACATCGAAAAATATGCACCTACCAAGGCCTTATACACAGTGTGCTGAATGATGTAATGGGTCAAGAACACTCCAAGGATTTCTGGGAAAGCACACACACATACACCATTTGTTTTACCTGTTGTGTCTTAGCTGTGTCCAGCTGGCTTTAGGAATGATATTGGTAAAAGTCAAGAAACTAAAAGTGGATCTGTAGTTTGTTAAAGGTGCATTACAAAGATGGCAATATGTAATTACAAGGTGAGTGCTCCGAATCCCACTTCATGTCACGCTTTAGTAGCTTTTTTCTAGAGCTTTGTTATCATAGAAAACTAAAACCCATTTTGCCCACATTTAAATACCCTTGATGACATCACCAGTGTTTGAAAGCGACTTCACAGCACAAAATAGGGCTGAATGCATTCTTGTGGGCTCCAGAGCTCAGATCATAATGAGTAGTGAATATCTGAAGCTTTCTCTGCATCGTGGGTGGACTTCACTGACTAAAGTAATATTACTGTTTAAACTGCGGATAAAAGGACCAGATAATAGCAGATAAATGCAGACTGATAGCATTTAGGTGATTTTTTTTTTCTTTCCACATGGTTGAGTTCTTGATTGTGAAGTGAAATGGTACATTCACTGCCATGAGCACGATGTGAGCCTAACAAAAAAAATCTTGATCCCAAAATGTAAAAATCTGATATCTTCTCAATGAACATTCGAATCAATGACTATTCGAATCCAGCCCTATGAAAAATCTATGGAATGCTACTTTAACGTCAACATGTGCCGTTACTATTCAACTCAGATCATGTGTTCACCTGTAGGTGCAGTGTGCCCCATTTCTTGTTGAAGTAGAGAGGTGGGGTCAAGTGTAATAGCTAACGTGCCGATCAAACTGTGATTTTTCACAGGCACACTTTGAACGGATTGTTATGAGACGTTTACTAGATCAACTGATTTCAACAAAATGTAATGGTGGGATCATAAAATATTGGTTAGCGTGTTTTAACCACAACACACTTGCTTGCAGTCTCTTGTACATGCCATAGACCTCTCCACCAGCGTTTTGAGGTTCTTGAAGGGCTGTCTCTTTTCGTCAAGCTAGAAAGTGCAAAGGGTAGGGATGAAAATGAGTAATGAGATTTGGCCTTAGTCATGTTGCTATTTGACCTGAAAACCTGAAGACATCAGCCACAGAAGTATTTACCTTCAGGATGGAAGCAACAGCAGGACACGTCCACGCACTGCAGCTCCATTACTAGCTATTTGGAGCTGACCACCAAACACCTCATCATCATTGCTGCCTTAACTGTGATTAATGTACTTTGCCCTGTCGGGGTTAAAACAACCGCAGCGTGCGCCATTTATTGGCTCCCCCTATGTGTTTGTTGACAAGCTGTCCGGGACACACTTAACATATCATCCGACCTGAAGACAAGGTTGCATTGCAGCTTCATCGGGGACAAGAGTTCAACTTATTACATTACCATTTGTTAACAATGGAGCTTCCTTTGACAGAATAATAGACATAGGGACAACCAGGCATGGGGGGGGAATCTTCATCATACATCATGCCTTGTGGCTTTATGGGAGACTGCATCATTGCCAGCAGTCTTGGAGATATGTGATGCTATTGCACCCAATCGAGGTGAGACAGAGAAAGAAGAATGCTGGATTGTAATCAGAAACACATGCTGGTGAGTGAGTGAACTGTGTCTGTAGAGGGAGGATACAAAGAGACTGACATTGCTGCTCACTTGGGCTCCCACACAAACTGTGATATGCACAAAGGGCTTTGAGAAAACATACCTAAACAGGGAGATGTAGGGCATGCCATTTGTTTTGCCTCGGTCCTGCTCCCTCCTCAGCAGGATCTTGGTTCAAGCTGAAAGGAGAAAAGGGAGCACAGGCAGCCAGCTCAAGATTTAGCAATAAGGAGAAGTCAGAGATGATAAAGTATGGTTACATGTTCATTTGACATTAAGAATAGTAGCTGTTTTTCCCCTGTCTGCAGCCACAACTACAGCTGTCCTCGCCCTCAACAAACCGCAGGGCCTGTGCTATATATACTGTATATACAGACAGGAGAAACACTGCAAAAAAAGGCTTGGTCATCAGTCATTTCCCCGTGATGGGCCCTTTGGCATGTGTAACAGAGTTGAGACGATGCTTACATGCTGGCTTTATGTGCTGACAACAAAAGCAAATTGCCTGAATAATGCACGGGCAATAACAGTTTAATTATTAATTATATCACAATGGTCGATTGTACAAGCAAAAGCTGCTCAATAAATACATAAAGAATGCACATAAATAAAACAGGCTAAGTAATATTTCTCTTTTTAATTCCATTTTTGCTCCTTTATCACCTACTGTAAATTGTTATTTATAGTGTTACGCAGCCCTTTCCAAAATTGGACACAGCTAATTTTATTTCCCGGGCTACTAAGCTTAACGATAAAGTGGGCCTGGAATTTATGGCGGTTTCCACTGGCTAACCAGACTGGTCCAACAGCGGTATCAATCAGGGAGCAAACTGCTGCAAGGCCACTGCTTTGTGGAATGAAGTCTGCAACTGACTGTACAGCTCCCCAGTGAAGAGTTATGGTTACATCTCTGCCATTCAGGCAGCTCAGGCTGTGCCACACTTTTGTGACAAAAAAGAAAATAGTGCTTTTTTCAGTACCAGAGGAAGCATGTCACACTGTAAGATTTTTTTCTTTTTTCCACTATGAATCAGTTCTTTTTTCTGCCAGCGTCTGCTACAAATGCAGGGTTTCGGAGGGGAGAACAGGCTGTGCTCACATTATCCGAGCTGAGATCACTGTTTAAAGTGTTCCTCTGACATGACTTGTGTAACGTCGCTGCTCTGTCAGGCTTTTAATGTGATGGCGTCAAAGCTGACAGGACACGCGCCAGCATTATCTGTCACACGCTATGGAGACACTGCTGGGTAACAGTGATGAGTTCAAGCTATTAATGATGTGAAGGTAGAAGAGCGTATACTCTTTTCTCGAAAGTCACATCAATTGGATTTTAAACTTTGCAACTGACGTCTTAATTAATAACCACCATGAGCATGAGGGATTGTACCACTTCCTTCCCGTTGACTTCTAGGAAATGTTCTCATTATTTGCATCTTAGCCAAAGAATCTCTAAACCTGCTTTACAACCTGGCTGTAGCTTATTTGTGTCTTTGGTAATTTTGCATTCCTTTGTCATCATTATCCATCCCTTTATAGTCCCTGGAAACCCTCTGTAGTGGATTTGCATCACTTTGTAGTCAGTTTGTGTCTCTGTAGTCATTTCTCATCTCCTTGCAGTTGTTTTGTGTCTCTTAGTTGGTATTTGATTGACTTTACAGCTAGAAATGTTAAACATCACTTCAAATGTGGACTCTGGCCTAGGAGAGTTCCTTGCCTGACCTATGACTTGTGTACTGCATTTAAAACATCTGGCTGGATGTTAATAATTTTGTGGATATGGACACAGGGGATCATATTTTTTGTGTGTTTCACCTTGCAAGGTGAATCCAGGCCTTTTATACTCTGTCCTGACAAGGAACTATCTAACAATCAGTAGGTTTAAATGACATATATACAGTATTTGTTGCATTTATCTGAAATTATAATGAATCATATTCCTCAGAGTTGGTCCAGTACACCCACATTATGCAACTGGGAGTCACATCGCTACTGTGTATAAACAGAATTGGATTCACACTGGCCGGGGTGCTATGCATATGTTCCACAGTGGTTTGGGTTTGACCTGAAGTAATAGAAGAAGCTGGTACACAGAGGAGGAAGACAACCATGAGAGGAACGGACAGCTGTGAAATCCACAGCTGTGCGTTTCGGACTGACAAGGAGACTTTGAAGACAATGGATGCCGCAAAGACAGAGAATCCACTAACCACTCACTAACAGCTACAGTCTGTAATGTGGCAGGTCAACCAGGAAATCATACTGTAAAACTGAAAGGGGGCATATTGCCACCTAGCATTCATTAAACAGTTCATCTTAACTGTACATGGAAATACACTGAAAGTATGACCGACTCATCTGTTCACACTTTAATTGAACAGATTCTATTTTCCTTTGAGCATCACAGATGACGCATAAGAAATGTACTACACTGTGATGTTACTCATCGACCAACAGACCAAAAAAACAATCATTTTTTTCTGTGTAGTGTATTTGAGCTTAAGCTGCTGTGGTCCTTACATTTAGGAGAGGGCATTAAATTCAGCCTTGTCATATACTCCACTATATTTCCTGGTGTTGTCCAGTCATGTGCTCTACTTTAAATGGGATGTTACTAAAATAACCTTCCAGTGCTGTTTTCCTCAGAAAATATGTTTTTTTGTGAACACTACCCTGAAACTATGTCCAAAAACAAAAGCGTACTTGCAAACTTACTGTGTACTTGCAAAGTGAGGTGGCTTTTGTTCTGCACCAGTGTGAACAGACCGCACGGAAGCATGGCCAGACAAAACGCCACATCCAGATTTGGTAGCTAATGAGGTGTGATGTAGCACTGTGTTGAGGCTGCGAACGTGAATTGTGTCTTAGGGTGAAATAAACTAAACAGACTGTGCTCATTCAGTGTGATAACATGATGATCTGTTGCAGGGCCGAAAATAGACCTCTATGTGAGTGTTCATTGTAAATTGTCTGTTCATTAGTATTGTTAGCCTACATATTATTGTTATTTACTCCTGTCAAAAGTGTGTTTCTCCACATTGTGTTCTCATTGTGGAGTTTGAGGGCGAACGGTATCTCTGGGCTGATTTTATTCCTTTGGCAATCTCTTAATGGCAAAAAGACAATATATTTGTAGTGCAGTAGAAAGGATGTTGAACTATTACAATTTGCTGAAATCTTTTACTGCTCTGGTTCCTCTGGGAGCTTTTCAACTTGAGAACATAGAAACTTCTGACTGCATTACAGAAATGCTGTATCTTTGTTCTCTACTCATCAGCTCTGTGTAATATGTTGGCTGAATCTTGTTAGTATTGGGGGGGGGGGGGGGGGGGTAAGGGGGGGATATATATATACATGTATGCTGCTTATATTTGACATGCAATGCTTTATATAATCCATTATTCAAGCTTTCTCAAAAGTTCATGTAACAGTTGAGCATTTTTGCAAACAACCAGCCTGATCATCAGCTGGTGATGTAGATCAGAGCACAGCAACCATAACAAGGACTTAGCAAGCCTAATTAACGCAAAAAGCCAAATGTTGGAACACACTGGGTGTAAGGATTCCATTAACCTGATCCTATGAATCTAAAGACTGCAAAAATCTCCTATCTTAAGGGTAGGATTAACCTTAGTGTTTATCTGCCCTAACATAAGCTGCAATGGCTATTATCAAACAAAGTTTGTAACTAAGCCTCACCTCCAAAGCCAAGGAGTACATTAACTAACTACTTAAATTTGTGGGGTTGTGTTTAAACTAAAAGCCTTGTCAAAGTCTGGCACAAACACAGAGGATTGATTTCCTTGATGCTATCAGAGTGCAGAGCACTGTTAGCAGCTCACTGCTGTCATTCACTGGATTTGGGCAAGTTGCACCCAAACAACCCCAGTTCATGTTATCTGAAATAACACTGCGTCAGCCAAACACATCATTCATCATCGGTCACCATCTTATAATCCGTTTTGTCTTGTAGAGGTTAAAAGTGAAACAGGGCCATGTTTTCATAAAATGACAGTATGAGCCTACGTGTTGTGAATCATACATCTGATATCCCCCTGTCTTCTATGTTAATTTAGTAAAATGGGGTTTGTAATTATTAAAACTATAGTGCATAGCTTTTAAATACCCACAAATATCTGTTACATTCAAATGGCTGTCAAATGAGTTGACACAATACTGATTAACCCAATCAGCTCAGTAGGGGTGTTTAGATCTTAATAAGAATATTAACAAGAATGCATTTTATTTATAAATTGATTCGCAAACATGATGGACAATTAAAAAATCACGTTTAAAAATAGATTAAACGTGTTAACTGGCAAGATTATCAAACTGTAGACAAATATGGGGGCGAAATCAACAGTGAGCTAGCAAAGATATGACTGAAAATACAAAGAAAGCATCCATAAAAAGTTTCTTAAGTGAATTCTCCCACTCATAAAACCCAGTCATTAACAGTTCCTGATGCATGTACCTGCCCTGGCGCTGCTGCTGTATACACACAAACACCCCTGTTGACAGGTATAATATCAATATTATACAGCTGCAGCCTGTAGCTCCATGCACACACCATGTGACAGTGAGGGTCAGGGTTGGGGTCATAAAGTGGGGCATGCTGTGAGCAGGTAGGCGTGTCGAGGCTGCAGCCTTCTGCCTAATATTTCTTGTCACAGTCCATTTTCAGATGAACGACACAACATGCAGTAAATGTTACATGTCCATGTTACATGACAAGGTTTATTTAGCACAATCCCACTATAAAAATCACAGGACATGTCAGAATTATGTGGAATAATATTAACATCTATTAACTTGATATATAAAAAATATATACATATATAAGCAAATGTTAAATTATCGGTTGCAGTAAATAAATGCATAACTCAAAAAAAACCCAACCCCCTGACCATGAGGGAGAATGGTTCAGTCCAATTAGGAGTTGAGGCCTTTTAGTCAATCCTCACACAGCTGGAACTCCTTTGCCTCTCCAGCCAAACACACCCTTACTGAAGAAACAGGTACAAAAATCTCAGAGAAAATCTAATTAACTTCATAATCAAAACAACTTTTCAATTCAGAAATCTGTCAACTGCCAATAAACTGGTTATATATACATGAAATAGAGATAGTGTCCAGTCAGTTGTGTATTTAGATACTGTAGATACTGTGTGGTGTGTAAATTTCACAGTTGTGGGACTAATGAAGGATTTTTTTTCAGTGTGAGGCTGCTGACCCTCAAAAGCAACAACAAAGATCACCAAAAGTTACACACTGTAGCTTTAACTTCTCTTAAGCTGCTTTCAGACATACACTGAAGTCCACACATATGTCCCTGAAATTATCAGGAGGGGCCGCACGTGGCCGTGCAAACAGGAGAAACTTTCCATGCCATGCCTTTGTCAAATTTCCAGGTTTTGTCCAAGTTAACACATGTGAGGGAGCAGCAGGGAAAGCTTATTATTGAAAGCGAGTGTCCTGCTCAGCACCAGGCTCCACCACACACCTGGATATCCAGACATTCTTATGCCTTTATGAATGAATAGCACAAGAAGTCCTGTCTCCTGCTGTCTTTGTATGCAATGGAAATATTCTGAAAATATCCCAACCCAATTGCAGATATTTTCCAAGGTTTATGTCTGAAAATGGATTTATTTAAGATCAATTAGTTAAACCACATTGTTAAACATAAATCAGTGTAACTGCACATAATCTCTAAATAGAAGTTCTGCATATGATGCAGAATGTGTAAGACTTTGGAGCTCAAAGACTTCTGGTTTTGTTACTAGTTTGGCCAACGACGTTTTATTAAGCTCTGGTGGCCTGGGGGAAAACATTCCATGTAAAGAGCTGAAATATATTGATTAAAATCCATCAGTAAATGACTTTTTTAATTTTGTCTGCATTCATATGTAGTTAACTATTAGTTGAAATTAGCCAATGTACATTTAAGTGGTGTGAAAAGAGAAACAAGTTGCTCTCAAAATCATTACAATTGAGTCTAATAACTAAACCAGTGCATTTGTCAAATGTTATAATTAGATTATATTATTACCAAATGTTTGAAATAGCCAGTGTAACTGCTAACAGAATATAAATTCTAACACAGTTGTTGTAGAACTTTCCGGCAGTTGATTACCCTGTCATATCTCTCATAACTTTCATCTTACTTTGAACGTAACGTGTGTGTATACAATAAATGTGGGAAAAGGACTTGAGTTGTATCCGCTGTACTTGTTCTGATGACCCTTCCAGAGGGGAGTTTGTCAGTTGACAGTTGTCATCTCTTCACTCCAGCTCCATTCTCATGTCTCATATTGCTCATCAGAATGTAAACAATCCCCAGAATATTGGTCATTGCTCTTGGAGGGTAATTCTTTGTGGGATGATAGCCGATGTGCTCCAAGAACAAATTAGTTATCTGCTGCTGTTAATGTGTTGGTGTCATTTTTCTTTTTAGCTGGCAAAGTCAACAACTGATGACAAGAAATGTAAAACTCACTTTTTGTCTATTCTCTCTGTGAAACTAAGGCTCAAAAAGTGTTACGAACCTCCAACTGTAAACGTGCCAACTATAAACTGCACTGTGGGAATGGAAAACTATAGTATAACTTGAGGAGAAAGAAAAGCTGCGTGAGCAGTCGGTTCGCTTGAGAGGGAGGGCTACAGGCATTATGTGCTGTTAAATCTGCATGCTTTTTTTTTAACATGAACACTGAGAGTGCATGAAGGCAGTTTGCCAACTGTTTTTAATAAATGCCTCATTCTTTATCTTTACAACCCGTAGGACACTGATGTGAAGGTAAACGAGGAAAGGAGAAAGGACGGGAGTAAGTCAAGAGTTGGAGTGACTTTCTGGGACAGAACAAAGAGGAGAGACATCCTTGAGGTTGACATCGATGTGGAGAACTAATCTGCCTGCGGGCTGTGATTCAGACCCAAGGTGAGTCCTGTGACATTTTGAGCTGATTAGGAATTTCACCAGTCTTAGCCTTTTGTGTCGTGTCAACTGCTCTGACATTGCATTACGCTGTTTCATTATCATGCAGTCACATCTAATAAGGGCACCATACTCCAACCTGGTGAGGGGCTTAAAAAAGGCCTGTAGGAGGAGGAGTTTAAGAAAAAAAGAAAAAAAAAAGACAAATCATGTGCAACTGTTGGACAAGTGTGTCTGGGCTTTTGGCCCAGAACAAATTACATTACTGTCACATTATGTCCCTGGTATGCATGAATTAAACAGTGACTGGGTGACTCTCAGCCCTCTCTGACTCAGTTCCTCACAAAAATCATCCCTGTTTTCCTTTCCGTTTAATATACATAATTTATTTCCATCGAGGAGGAGAGACAGGCCCATTCAGAGACACTGTGTTCCTCTTTCAGTCCTATTTGCATGTAGAACAATCTGACACTTTCTCTGCCCTGCTGCTGGAATGTGAGAATTGCACTGGGAGACGAGTGTGGTCAGACGATGGCCTTTCTGTGCTGATTCAGACATTGCAAGGTGATGAGAGGGCTCTGTGGTCGCACTGACTCCTCGCCTAACACTGCAGCATGAGCACAAGATTTGTATTTTTTACTCAGGCCAAATGTCAGTCCACTGTGGGCTACAAGGATGGTGTGTGTGTGTGTTCACCATGCACCACCCATGGCTGGAACAGAAAAGGACCAGAGACACTTGACTGAGTTTAATTTTTCTACCACTGGCAAGTCTGAGAGCCATTGTGAGACGTTTGCTATGTCATGCTTATACTGGCATCTTGTCCAAACAGATTCATGCTAAGACAGTATCTTAGCAAGACATATTATGTCCACAACAGTATAAATGGACAAAAGGAGAATAGCCCGCAGGGACAAAGCTGTCTTTGCCCGTCACAGCCTGTGTGTGCACTCATGTATGCAGACTTGGCTGCTGATGAAGTGGACTCTTTTAGGTGGACAAACATTCCCTCTGAGTTCACAGAAGTCACATCCTGCACATGAATGTGGGCGAGAGATATGCATTTGACCGAGTGCAGCAAAGAGACTTTGCCTGACCATATGGTGAGAGAGGAAGGATAAAACAATGTCATGATTCAAAAAACTGAATTGGACCCATCTATATCTGTCTAATTGTTTGTTTCCTGAGTGACAAAGCCAAGACGGTGACACAATGAGACCGGAAAGGGGGTGGAGATGAGTTCAACGTAGCATACAGTCTTCTGTTTTCTGTTTAAAAAGGGAAATGTGACCTCCTGCCTGACTTTGGATGATGAATAAGAATAATGGAATCTGCAGGCAAACATATAGCACCAGAATATGCTGCACTACAGTATCCACGTTATGTCATGTCATCTCCCTCCTCTCAGTGTCTCTTGCTTTTCTGCTCCACACCGGCTATTCTTAGCAGACTCCCCTGCAGGTGAATTATGGATGAGATGAAAAGCTCATAATGATACAGTATTTGCCTGATCAGATATCATGCTAAAATGCCACTTAAAGTGTGATATAGTAGCTTGCTGGGACAAAGAACTCTCTGTCTCCCCCACCTCTGCTCAAATACGTGTGACACCACAGACCAACAGCGAGGGAGGGGAAGTAGTATCATCATGGAGGCTGAACAGACGAGATATGAGGCAGACAGCGAGGGTGAGAGGCAAACGGCCATGGTCAATCGGGGCAACCAATAGGGAGGAACACTGCTTGAGCACAGATAATAGGCTACTAGCTCATAGAATTATTGCAGAGCGTCCAGTGGCAGATCCCACAGAGACCTGAATTGTCTGTCACTCAGACGAGAGGCATGAAACAGCCCATCAGGGGCTGACACGTGACTCAGCCAGGTGTGTCTGATTCATTTTTGGAATATATGACTTTGACTTTTTCCCTAGTTCTTAAAATGCGTCCCTGTGAGGGCTGACTACATAAAGAGCATGGATGCCACACATGCTACTGTAGCTATAAAATGTATGTTTTCATGCATGAGACGCCCCGTGTGCTTGTATGAATCATCCAGCATCTACATGTGTGTCACCTTCACAAGGTTGCTTGCCAGATCGGTGCGAGTGAGAGGCGTGATGTATCTCTGAAGCTTTTGCTCAAGTTGCGCCATCTTAAGTCACAACCTTGAAATGTAACAGGATAAATAAGGCGGGATGGCTCTGAATGGTTTTGTCATTTGCACGCGCTTTCATCAATCAGCTCAGAGCTGAAGTTAGAAGGTCACATCTCCACCTACACTCTATCTGCTGTTTGCAGTGACCCTTTTTTAGTGCATGTTTATGAGTAAAAACAGTGTATGAGGCAAAACATAGGGACAATATGTTTTTCCCCAAAATGGCAGCATTGGAAAGAGTGGCAAAAATTTGTTATGGGATTTGTTATGGATTTGTTCTTCTTTTGTTTGGAAAAAAAATGACTTTCCTGTTAAATGCTTAAGTAAAGTATGCTAAAGAAAGGGATCCAACACACTATGATGTAGGAAAATATAAACCTTTTTAGCATTTTGACTCAACTGCCTTCTTCTGATCACCTGAGTAACAAATCATATCAAAACAGAGAATCTGTTTTCTTCAAAGTTTTCAGTTTTTTGCGGCGAGCAATTAAAATCCTCCTGTTTTCCACTTTTACTACATGATACTACATGATACTAGCTAATAAATGCTACTCCTGTTCTGAACATGGAATATTAACTGTTACCATCACATATGGTTCCATGATTCAAAATGATCAGAGAGAAGAACTCGTTGGTGCATCAGTCAATCCTGAAAGTAAACATGGATCTTAATCCCAGTCCAAGTCTACTGTAAACTGTATTTTGTCATGTTAGTGGGTTGACTTAAGTTTAAGGCTTGGGTCGACATAGATATGATTTAGATTAGATTACAGTATCTGAAGTATTTGTCCAAACCTGGCCCAATGCATCACGGTGGGTCAGGTGTTTTATTTATGTGAGTGTTCTTTTGTCTCTTTTCTTTAGTTGGAGGGAATTGAGCTCTCAGGGCTGCCATATAGCTGTCACTCTCAATTTCAGCATTTCTAAAACCAAATGGAGTTTCCTCCTCTTTGTGTGCACAACACTACCAGGGAATGTACCAGTGAAACAGACAGATTTACATGGACTGGATGGCACCGGAGACGGAAAAACAAATTCCGTGTGAGCTGTTGTCCTAAACAAGCTGTTGTGTTTTTTTTTTTTCAGTTTTCTCATGCTTTTGATAGGTTTAAACTCTTTGACCAGCTTCTTGCAAAAATTACTACATACTGTATGTGTGATTTTAATTACCTCTCAAGGGATTACCTACGCAATGATTGCCACTTTCAAAGCCCCCTTGATGCCAAACACAGCATGACCCACGCAGGTGCAGCCCTACTTTTTTGCAGGCAACTGTTCTCAGTGAGTGTAAAGCGTTTAGCAAGAGGTGCTAAAGGAAATCATCTCAACCATGAATACTAAATGACACGAGGTGTGCATTGGTACATCTCAAATATGTGCTTGGCCTCGGACCAGCGGAAAGAAAATATGACTCCCGGTGCATAATGTATTGAGAATGACAGGCTGTAATGGTATTGACATTGGATTTGTGAGGTTTCTCTTAGCTTTGCTGGAATTTGTCTTGGTTCCACAGGAGTATGAATTTCCTCCCTTTTCTCCTGAAAAAGAAATGGATTTGGTGATACTCCGCGGGGGCTGCTCCTCGATCGTTGTCAGATGTGACACAGTGTAAGCGGCTGTTTGTTTTCACAGCTTCTTTTCATAGTCGATGAGTATGCTGCGACATGACAGATACCAGGGAGAACATGAGTCTGCTGTGCCCTTCAGAGATGTCCCTTGGAAATTAGTAGTTGTTGGCTACATGGAGGAAAAACACAACTCAACTCTTCTGCGTGCACTCCTGCTGTGCTTTAATGTTTCCACCATGTTATACATGTTATTTTCTTCCACTCCTGAAATAAATCACACATTTATACTGTAAATACACAGCACTGGCCCAGGTAATACCCAAGTGCATTGGGACCACTTCTTCATTCAGCTTATAAGTTATAGCATGTCCTACCACAGGACATGATGAAATGTAACCTCTAAAAACTAATAATATAAACACACGGGTGGTAGTAGAAGTCACAGTGTCTAAATTATATTATGCAAAAAAAAAAGAAGAAAATCTATCTACCGAGCTATGTAAATGCATCCACAGCCAAAATCACTTTGGCCCTTGCCACCCAGGTTATTTACGAGCCCTCATTAGCAAATGCCTTTCACACGGACCTGTACATACTATCCGCTTTCACCTAATACTCTAGAAAGGAAAATCCACAGAATTAATGTTCTGGAAAATATAGTAGCAATAAAAAGTGTTGCGGGCTTCTTGTGTGCCACCAAAAGAAAGAAAGAAAGAAAAAATAAATAGTTCCCTCAAATCAGCACAATTAACCCACAGCATGTTGTTTTAATTCGCAAACCACCCACAGCATAACAAAGGAATCTGTTTAGTGGGTCTGCTTTGAGGAGCTCCAGACTTCTACTGTTGCCATGGCTCAACTTGAATCCAGCACAGGCTCACAAAAATGGCACAGAGACATGAACAAACAACAGTGAGACCTGTATTTCAACTTTAAAGTGCTACATTCATGTTGTTTACCAAAAAAAAACAATAAAAGACAGAAACTTTCTGTGGAGCAAGGTAGTGTATCAGCCTTATCACAGGTGATACCATCTGGTGTGAATGATTGAATGGCTGCTGAGTGTATTGGCATATATCCATCTGGCAGGTGGATACATTAAAGCTGTCCCAGGAGAGTTGGGTGTAGCAGGCGTGCCGCACGCTCACCCCACCCCACCCCCTTGTCTCTGCTCACATTCTCAGGACACTACCAGTCGAACATGCATCATCTTCACACACGCTGCTCTGACAGTGGAGCTGCTCTGGGAGAACATGCTGTCATACATGATACACACACGGCATGGTGTCCCAGAGACAATAGTGGGGAGGACAGCGAGTTATGACATCTGCATGCTGGCTTCATGAAGTGGTACAGTCTGGTTGACGCACTGGGTGATCTTGAGAAATGGCATGCAAGTGATGTTGACAAGGCTCTTGGCTTAGAGAATGCTTTTGAAATGGAACACTTAACATTATAAAAAGCTCAATAATATTCTAATTACAGTCTTCATTATTTGGCTGGCCTGGTCGCAACGAGAGAAAGGCCCACTTCACTTTTGACCTTCAGTTCTTTTCCCTCTTTTGAACTGCAGTTGTAATAAATAGGTATGTAAAACATTTCGTCAAAATGCATCACAGCACTGCGCCGTGGCCTGTCCCGATTGCCATATGATTCATCAGCTCCTTCTCACGTGGCCTAGAAATGCGGCCGATGTTGGCCCTTTTTTGAAAGATACACAAATGTATTTCGTAGAACACATTTTGATGAGATAAGGTATATTTTTAAATCATATTCCAGCTTACCGTTTAAGGGCAAGTGTTTGTTTCTCAGGCTGAGATACATCACACACCAGTATGATCTCCATTTACTTCAGCATTACATGAAATATTAAAATAAATACATATTAACTGGAGGCTTCATAAAAACTAAGAAGTAATCACAAAACTAATAAACTGGTATAACACAAAACTAGAACTGCCAAAGAAATGCTACTATTAGTTCTACAACTATGTTCAAAAATAAATATAATTTAGATATACTATGTATATATATATATATAATTATTTCACACCAAATATGTTTAATTATATTAGATATTTAGGGTGTATTGTCTGATTAGGGTTTAAATCAGCAGTCAGACTTCAAGGGGCAGAAGAAGGGCAGTTCAACCTCAGACTGCCAGAATTTATAAGAAGAAGGAGAACCCGTGAGTTGTATGGGTTAGAATGTCTCATTTCTCACAGCGTCTGACTTCCGTTCCCTGCAAGTGTGCAGTCCACAAGGCCACAGCACACTTGCAGCCTTGACTACTGAGACACAGCTAGTGAGTACTTCAGTGGCAGAAAGCACAGCAAACCATCCAAGATTGACGAATACATAATAAAATTTAAAAAAGACAACACTCGCTGACTAGTACAGAAATATTTTCTTTGACATTGATTATCATTAAAAGGCAGCTAAAGAAACAAACTTTGAATAGAAAATACAGATTTCAATGGATTTAAAGAGAGTTTAGGCCAATGTAAGTACACTACTCCACAATTTGACGTTTAAATATTATAATGCAGAAATGTTGCATACCTTTTAATGTACACTGAGGTCAACAAGCAAAAGATCCATTTACGTTCAGGACCGAATTCAGTGTCCAATGTCAGCTCATTAACCACAGTTTATTTTTGCTCATTTTCACACCGTTCACTGTGTCTCACGTCTGCTCTCAGACATTCAAAGGCAAGTGTACAGATTTTTGTGTTGCAGTTTAAACAGCAACTTCTCCAGGTCCCCGTGAAAGCATGCTGTAATGCAGCCGGTAGTTAATTGTGTGATTGGAGTGTGTCACCATCCTCTAACTGTAATTTACTAGTGATGGTGTAAAACAGGGGTGTCAAACTCAATAATGGAGGGGGCCAAAATGAAAAACTGTGTCCAAGTTGAGGGCCAGATGAGGTCAAATAATATAAAATTCAGAACAAACCATAGATAAAATAAAAAAAAAAGAATATAATATAATAGTATTAGTGAACGCCATGAATATCTTTTGTGCCAAAAATAAGTTTAAATGACTTACCCATGGAATAGACTCAGAAAGGGCTAAATATCAACACTAGGTGACAATTTTAAATTTACAGTATGTACACATTTGTACTTTCAAAAGAAAAAAAAGATTATGGGGCCAATAATTTATGATTTTCCATTTAAATCTGCTGTATAGTAGTATATATAGTAATGCTATTTCTATCCATCTTAACTGATTTCTTCTGCTGCATTTCACATACAGACCTGCAGTCACATACAGGAAAGACATATTATCTTAAGGGGCTGAATACAATTATATGGTGGGCTGGATGTGGACCCTGGGCCTTGAGTTTGACACATGTGGTGTAAAGGCCCAATCAAATGGATCTCAAAACACTTACTGCCATTATTTCCAGAAGGTTGCCATATACAATCACCAAGATTATACCTGCTTCTAAAAGATGAAGGATTCTTAACCCTAAAAATTGATGCATGCATGTACAGTATATACCTGTCATTTTCGTACATACTGGGGGATACATAATCAGTCAATCTTCATGCATCTCCTCCCATTATATTGTGCAACTCTCTAATTTTCCCTTCTGACCTACCATGATTATATACTACTCAAAGTCCTTGGGTGGTCATGCAACATTGTCAATGTGATGGAATAATGTCTCAAATGGACATGTTACTTCATCTGCCCCTCACTTTCACTGGTCGGATTATGACCTACCTTCCTTTTACAGCCTCATCCAAAAGACAGAGAGGACCCAAAGCAAAGTATGTTTTAAAACGTATTAAAGTAAGAGGGGAAAAAAAAAAACAGTTTCCGTCTTCATATTGTAAAATCTGTTGCCCTTACATGGAAAGATTGTTGCAGCGTTTATGACAGAGAACTGTAAACATGAAGGACAAAGGAAGAATGGCAAATATGTCATGAAGTCACTGCACAACAATGTGCAGTGATGTAAAACAGTTGAGGAATGCAGGAAGTAGGTAAAAAAGTGGATTTTCTTTCTTTCTATTCAATGATCATCCAAACAAGTGAACATAAATCAAAACCTGAACATCACATTTACATGCAGGATTAGGGTCCAGCTTGTGTGCGGGAATTATAAAAGGATTAGGTGTATTGTATATTCCAATCTGTGCAGGTAAACGGCAAGCCTCATTTACATTCCTCATCAGCAATGAGGGTCTCCACAGAGATCAAGCAGGATTTTTTCCTGTTGCTTGTTGCATCCCTGCCGTGATTAAACGGAGTGTGCTTCCTGTTGATATTAGGAAGTCTGCTCCCATCTGTTTGTGCAATTGTACTGAGACACAGACATATATTTAAAAAAGAAGACAAGAAAGTCCACATCTGCTGAGACATATCCTGACCTGGCAACTGCTCAACTCTCACTGACCGCACCTTCATCCTCCCATTGAAGTTGGGCTTCCCTGCTGCAGTGACACACACGCACTCACACAATGGCAGCTGCTGAACCACCTCTATAGATATCACTTTTCCAGAATCCCCCATAATGCTGTCCAGTATTTCCTGAAGGACCTGCAGCACAATTCAAAATACACTGTGCAGAAATATGGAGCCGTATGGAATATATGATGACCATGCCAGTTCTTGTATCTTCAGTTGTTTATGGCCTGACCGTGTCAGCGCACGCATTCACAATATGCTTCTTATTAATAATTCACTATCGAACGCAATGTTCAAACCATCATCATCTAATTTCCACATCACTGCTGTGTCCAATAAGCTGATCAGAAGATACAGACGCACAAATTCACATGCACATATACTCCCGAGGCAGGTTAACTAAGGTTAACATTATTTTATGTTAATTCATGATTCTCTTTGAGAGGATGATTCAGTAGACCTTTTAAGTATACATAATTTAACTAACATTATTTATATTTATATATTATTGTATCCGTTTTACTTGGATTTACATACTGAAACAGTTTAAAAAAATATTCCATTCACCCATGGTTGCGTAAGGAAACTGATAATACACAACAGCAGACACAGTGGTGGATGGCACAAGGTGTATCATCACGTTGTCACAACAGCAGCGATTGGTTTGATCGTAATTTATTGCACTTGAGTGAGGATAAACACTAAACTAAACAGTGCGACATGGCCGTTGTGTTACTGTGACAAGCTGAAATACTCCCGCACTTAAGTTGATCCTGTGCAATGTTTTGCTTTTATAGCTGCAGCTTGTTTTCCAGGGAATCCGTTTCTTGACCAGACGCAGCCATCTTCGTGACACGCCGCTGATGTAATCGATGATGTCGTTTGCGTGGCCTAGTCCACAGCTGTTATCCTCGTCCCCAAAAGTTTACAGTCCACACTGCGATTACTTCAGGTCCACCAGCAACACACACAAGTTGATCGAATGTGGGGGTTGTTGGGAAAATTTAAGGACACTGATTTGTTCGTTTATAGCTTGAAATATTCCTGCTTTGGGATTTGAAGCCACACCACAGTAGTTACTGTTAGTTATGTACCTGGAGTAGGCCATTTATTACACATGGAGGGAAAGTAAAAGCTATAAGCACTAGAGGGTGACGAGAACCAAGGTTACCACAGTTGTAAATAATCATAGAGACACCGAGAGTGGAAGGAAAACATCAGCAACTAATATAAATGTCAACTCTGCGCTCACATGAAAACTTTGCGGAATTCCTGAATAAACAGATAAAGAGTTTTGTCAGCAGGCAGATGCTGTATGTCCCTGCTCTAAATCAAGATCTATATGATCGTTTTTAGCCTTACATAGTAATATGTCAGGAAGCCTGTACATGTATGCACATAAAAACAACATGCAAGCTATTTCCTGCTTCTGCAGTTTGAATTGTCCTCAACACTGTCTGTGGATAGGTCGTGGCTCAGAGGAAATGAAGTTGTGTGCACAGATGGGAGTCCACATGCCCCACCTCTAACTGCCATGGCAGTAAAATGGCATGTCTCTGTTTATTTGTGTGTGTAGGTCTCTATTTGCGTTTTTGCATTTGTCAGAGTCTGTATTAGGGTTTGGAAAGTCGTCCATGCCTACGCCTAATTCTTGTGTTTGTGTATGTGAGAGATCACAGCGTGACTCCTGCTGTTGACACTGGCTCGGTGACAGTGTGAACACTCGTCTGTGTGGATGGGAGGGAGTCCCGCCCTGTCTGCCCCATTGTGGAGAATGAATATTAATAATTCAAAGTGATCTCAATCTCCCCTGCCTCTGAGGCTGTTACCCATTACTCAGGGATGATCCGATATTGCTGTTGCATAAAAGGCCACCGACAGGCAAAAGGCAGAGGAGGAAAACTGTGATGCGCAGCTAAAAGGCACCCTTGAGGCTTCTGCTATCAGCTCAACTGGGGTGAAAGAAACGTTTTGCTTTGACAAGACAGACAACACCTTCCCCCCTCCTCTCCCCACTTCCCCACTTTATTCTTGTCCTAAATGTGCATAAAATAAGCTGTCTCCTTTAGAAGGCTAAATGTTTACACTGAGGAATGATTTCTCATTCTAATCTGCCAAACTACCATAGTAAGCAATCCTGAAAGGGAGTGTCTGTAAAATAAGTTACAGCACCCTTTAGTATTTAAAACAGTAACTGCAGTCCCTGTTGAAAACATTAGTGTTGTCAAAGTTTACCAGAACATGGAAACATGGAGCTGCACAAATACATATATATACTGTATATACATGCTTACTGTATCTGTACTGTATCGTGCCATTTGTTTTATTTTTATAAACATGGAACCTATTTGGTTAATTAAAAAGTGTGAAGGTGAAAGTATGTTTGCATTAGAATTCTCACGTAAGAGGAGAGGACAAGGCGGCAATAATGGGCTGTTAATATCCTGTATACAACTGTATATATAAGAGAGACACTCTGTTGCTGAACTTGAATGAAGCTTTCTTTTTTTTGTTTTCTTGTCTGGTAAAACTTTCTGTCCACTTTCATCCATCCTTATGTTTATGCATTTTCACTGCAGACCTTCTGAAATGGTTGAGGCATTTTTGAGAGGAGTAGTGAAGCTCTTTAGGTTTGGTAATGTACTGCATTTCAGAGCCAGAGCTGCAGCTCACTGTGCCTCACAGGAAGAAGGTTGCTTGTTCGCGCCCTGGTCCAGCCTTTGTTTGCATGTTCTCCCTGTGTGTGTGCGTGGGTTTTCTCCAGGTTCTCTTGTTTCCTCCCACATGCCCAAAAACATTCCGAGGTTATTTAGACACTGTGAAATGACCGTAGGTGTGAGAGTGGATGGTTGGCCCCACGATGGACTGGCGGCCTGCCTTTCGTCCCCCTTTTAGCTGGGATTGGCACCAGCAGCCCCGTGACCCTCATGTGGAAGATGAAGCAGTAGTCGATGGATGATGGATGACTAAGCTAGCTACACCACTGTAAACAGTGAAACTAATATTTCAATGTAATTTTTCTTTTTTTTTTTTTTTTTTACCTATATCCTCTTTAAAACTTAACCACTCTGCTGGACTGGTGTTTAAAATAGCTTTCCCTCTTGCCACCAGTTTTTTCCATTTTTTTTGTGAATTTTTAAACAGCAACGGCTGCCTGCCCTGCCAGAGGGGATGTGGAAGGTAAAGAGGCTGCGTTGACCTGATGTTGTGCTACTCAGTTTTCGTGCTCTGATCCCTGAACTGAGGTGGGATGATGTCTAATCTAACTCACACAGCTGGTCTGATGCCTATACTTTCACGCTGAAAATTGAACAATACTTGAATGTGTCAGGCTGGGGAGGATGTCATATGATAGCAGTGTAACATCAAGTTACATACACAGCGCTGACAACACACGTAAAAAAAGAAATATTAACTGTTGTTGAACCAAACAGGTCAGAAGACACTTAAAAACATATGAAAGCAAAGTGACAACATTTATCATTGTGGATCCACTATTTTTATTATTACTATAATGGTTTCCTCACAAACCCACACTGTCGACAATTGAGATGTGTAGATTCCAGCCACATATGTTAAAAGAAACCCATAAAGCCTGTTATATAAATTTTACCTATAAAGTTTAATCCAATCCAGTGCAGCAGATCTGACACATATTCTACTTTTGGGAGGGTCATAATCAGTTTTTGTTGATACTGGGATGAAGGTGTTATTTTCATTGTATCCCTTGAGGTCAGACGTAGTGGGGGCATTGCACTGGATTTTATTATATTGAAATATGTTTCTAATATTCCTCCTCTGTCATGTTTGATAATTAGATGGGCTTCTGAAAAACCTCAGTATAATACAGTCCAGTTCAGCCTCAATAATAAACATATCCCCCCCCCCCCCCCCCCCCCCCCCCCCCCCCCCCCCCCCTTATCTTTGCAAAGGTAGCATGGCTGAATTGCTGCATGTCACATTTACAGAAGAGATTTGATTTTTGCATACACTGACCTGCAGTGCAAAAAATCCATTTGCAGCTTGACAACAAGGCTGTTGTGATGAAGAAGTGCAATATCTTAAGGGACATGACGAACACGTCCTGCACCATCATACCACATAAATAGATGTAAGCCTCAAAAATGGCCAAACAGTACAGCAACAGTTTAAACACAGATTCAACACCTAAAATCAGTGGTTGCTCATTTAAGTAAATGCTAAACATCACATTAGTATGGTGACATTGTAAGAATGTTTACATTCTAATAACATATATACTATTTACCATTAAGCTCAGTGTGTTTGCATGCCAAATGGTAATTAGTATGTATTGGTATGTCACACGTTTCTAGTCCTCACACATTAACAACCATTCACATACATATTAATACAGCTTTTTTTTCCTGTTACACATATGTCATATCCATTTATATGCTGCCGATTAGTCGTGCCCAAGGACTCGGCGATCAAACCCTTGACCTTTGTCTTGGAAGACGTCCTGTTCTTCTTACCTGATCCACATCCGCCCACAGTGCCTGCAAATTACTACTAAACAAGTACAAGTACAGCTGAGGCGGATGTGAATGTTTTGCAGATGACGAAAAGCCACCAAGACCACCAAGACCTCACAAAAGGTCTTGTATCTTGCTGAGGGAACTGAATATATTTTCTCATGGTTGTGCTGAAGAAAAATCAACAGATCAATCTCAGTGTGTTTTACCAATCTTTAGCTTCCACAATGGCACTTGCAATTTCACTGGGGTCCACTTGAAGTAGATTTTACAAATTTATAAATGAAAAATGTACACTTCTTGACCGTTGTCAGCAAGTTGACATTTCAGTCGCATTACAGACATCGGCTATTGTTTAAACTCGATACTGGATGACACTGGAGTAAAGGTAAAATCCAGTACTATCCATAAATCCTGGATATAATTTAAATATTTAATAACCCAAGAAACACTGTAAAAGATACACGTTACACACTAATTAAAGCTAATTAAACGTTAAACTTTATTAGACTGACCTTGGTATTGGTATATTTGATATATGTAACATATGGGACACAAAAGTATCAAAAACATTCTTAATTATGTTAAACTGTCAGTTAGTAAACAGATCATTAAGTCAATATAATGACCACAGTACTCAATGTCTTAACACCTCATGAGCATATATATGTGGGTAGAGCCTGTTGTTCTTCATTTTCATAACACGATTCAAAGCATGAAGGGAGAGCACATCCATTCAAGCTACTTCAAATATGTGGCAGCCTCCTTAAAGCAATGCATTTGCCTAAAATGTATATCTAAGGCTTTTACTAATGTTACAAAAATAAAAATAAAAACCTACCACTTATAGCAACATACTTATTTCATTTCTGATCAAAGTCCAGACTTAGGCTTCCAAGCATGAAAAAATAGGTTTTGTGCAGAAATTAATTGAAGTATGAGCTGTATGGTTTTTCATTCACTAACACTCAACATCAACTCCATTCCACTCAATAGACTGCACTTGTGGCTAAATGCTGAATAAACTGGTTCAAATATGATCAAGGACATTTCTTTGGAAGAGAGTATCATCTCTAATGACCAAGAAGAGTGTGACTGTGACCTAGTGTGAACCAATTTAGATCCAACCACCAAACGATTGAATATAATCAGTCACCTCTACTGGTCATACTGTTTGCTTCATGTTGCTGAAAAGCATACAGTATCTGCAGGGGACATGCTTTTGTTTTATTTTTAATTTTAAAAGCTGACAAGTGTCATAATTGGCAATATACATGTTAGAGTAAGAAACTGACTTCCTCACTACATGATTTTCCTCTGCATGTGTCCTAAAATGACCACATTTCATTTCACTCGGATAAAACAAAAGGAACAAGTTCTTTCCTGTGGTTAAGCTGCAGTCATCACAAGGGTTAGGTTTACAGGTCAACCGCATCTGATCCTTGTTGCAGCTGTTCGGGAGCAATCGTTTAAAGAAAACATGTGAACCATTTAACCGTTAGAAAGGTCAAAATCTTTCTTGGCATAAGTGGCAATTAGTCACCCCCACAATAGAGGGGATTCAGAGAGACAAGCTGACCTTAGTTAAGTTGAAACTGTCACATTGGATTCTAATAAGGTCCACATTGTGCCGAAACTTTCTTAGCTACTGTTTTGTTAGTCCAGAGGGACTGGTGTTCATTCATTAAACTTCAACACTTAGAAATACCTAAGAGTTTGGTTTTTCAGCTGAGACAACAGAGACAAAGGTAAAGGGATTCTGACCAAGCGCTTCTTGCAATGAGCTGATGAAAAGAAACCTGTGGATGTTTTTTGAAAAAGTGCAGCCGCAGATCAGGAGTAATATCGATTTTGGGATTCATGGGCTGTGCAGCTTAAAACCACATCATGCTCAAATTAATTTCCCCAAGAGCAACAAATGCAGGTTCACTTTCATCCTCTTTGGAACTTAAGTTCACCGTAGCACGCACGGACAGCCACAAACTTAACATGCAGTCTGGATCTCACCATGCTATCACCGCTCTTCCATTACCCTGGTTTGCACAAATCCATATTAAGCTGCGATATGTCTTTGGGGGTTGGCACTTTCACACCTTCAGCATGGAGGAGACGAGAGTCGGCCTGTTTAATATTAATGCGGGGGCCAGATGCCCGAATGGCCGCTGGCATTTATCTTAACCTGCTCCAGCAGGTGTGAGCCCAGCAGGTCCCACTGGTATCCAGGAGGAGCACTCAGCCTCTGGATCATTTAGAGGCGTTAAAGGATTATATCTGCGCTGAACCGAGACTGGACCAATACGCCCGAGGGGATGGAGGGAAGGACGGAAGAACAGGGAGACGGAGAAATGATTGTGTCTCCTTGGCAAGTGTGGATAGAGGGAGAGGGAGCTCAGAGATGGATGGGGTGTGGTGTGGGTCTGGGCAAACACTCCCTGCTGTTTGCTTCCTTCTTCCCATTTTTCTCCCAAGGGCAAACAGGATCGAGCGAGCTGCAGCTGTCTGAGAGTGTAAGAGAAGGAAGGCGAAAGAATGTGTGTGCATGTGTTTGCCTGTGGGTGAAGATGACCTCTATGGCCTCTACATAAGTAGCACGAAATCACCACCAACAAACATCCCTCCTGGGACCCTTGGCCACTTGCCCCCATCATTACTCCCTCGAGATCCCCAGGCAGCATCACAGCCTCCTGCCACTTGCCTCATATTAGCTGTAATGAGGACACCACAGAGAGAGAGAGAGAGAGAGAGACAGAAGAAGAAGAAGAGCTCCAGTATGTGTCACAGCCGAGGGAGGCGACACTAGCTCACGTGAAAACACGACAGCTCTCCCTCCTCACCCACCCCATACTCTCCCTTACTGTATTTTCATGCCTCAATATTTTTTTCTCGGATGGGGCCACAGAGCAGTGTGAGCAGGGAAAATGCAGTCCATCATGTTGCCATAGCATCTGTCCCGAGCACATGGTTTTCAGATCATCAAGGTGCTGAGCAAAGGGGAGAGACAGCCTAGGTGCCATGAACTCAAACTGTGACCCAATTTTATTTTGGATAGCATATACAGTAGAGCCATGTGATATACATAAGGGATTCATCTAATTTGAAATGTGCAGAAAAAGACAAACGGTACAGGCAAGCCTGTGAGCCACAAGACCTACTTCCTAAATTTTATAGAGAGAGAAATCTCTTTTATAATAGACATGTAGGTTTGATCCTTTTGTTGTCTGTTTGGAGTATATATTTGATTCAAAGAAAAGTAGAGATTGGAGGGGTTCTGCACAGCCAAGAAAAATAATAAGAGCACAGCTGGAGACAAAAAGGTTAAAACCAGTCTAAGGCAGACTTCATGCTGTTCTCTTGTCTTACTCTGTTGACGTGTGTTTGTGGGGAAAGGGGAACAAATGATTGCTTGCTGCTACCGAGTTCCAAATAAAAGGTGAACGGTATCCAAAAACTAAAAAACAATTTTCTTTTTTTAAGTCTTCACTTTTCTTTTTTGGCTTTTTTGAGTTTGACTTTTTATTCAGCCTAAAGGTTAAACCCCGGGACAAATGCTTACCGTAAACAATTCACTGGACAGCTCAGGTTAAACGGTTTGTAAATAAAGTAAGAGAGAGAGAGATGGTTTGGTCACATGCAAAGGAGGGACAGTGATTATACTGGACAAAGGATGTTGAAGAAAGAGCAGGAAGGAAGCAGGAGGAAAAGAGGAAGACCACAGAGAAGGTTCATGGTTGTTGTAAAGGACATGAGGACAGTATAACAGATGAGGACACAAGGGATAGGCAGATGATCGGCTGTGGCAGCCCCTAAAGCTCCTTTATAAACTATAGAATTGCAAGGATGTGAAAAATAGTTAAATCGACATGAGTAAATGTTTTCTAAGGAGCAGCCACTGAGAGCAAAAGTTTCTTTCTAAAGCAAGAATTCAGCTTCAGCATGGATGTGCTGAGTGATTGATACAGAACAGTCAATAGTGCCGTAGTGAAACAGTATCTTGGCAGTTTGGAATGATGATATTCAAAGAAGCCCTCTTGATCTGTGATGTGGCAAAAACATGACCTACACTGTTTTAAAGCTGCATTAGTTGATGTCTTTTTCCACTCTGCTGTCTGGGACCAAGCTGTAAACAGAACATTGACATTATCGATGTTTTTACAGTGTAAAGTTCATATGACGAGTGTCATCAAACAGTCTATTTACACATCCTTGACATGTGGCAACATTATCATCTATTTAGTGGCTGTGTCTTTCTTGTTACTCAACAAATGCAAGCACAATATTGACTCTCTCTCTCTGGGTGTGGCCTTGTTTTTTAGCTTTTTTGTGAGTAGAATATCTGTCCCTTCAGCTGATAAAATATTGCGCTGTGTTTACCAGACAGTTGCAATACTTGATTTGAAGGCCAAAATATATGTCACTATAATTTGTAACATTCATTAATTCATAGTCTACTACTTTATCTGCTACATGAGGGTGCATGGGGTGCTGGATGCAATCCCAGCTGACATAGGGATAAAAAGTGGGGCACACCCTGGGCAGATCGGATGTCCATTGCAGGGCATCATATAGAGGCAGACAGTTACGGTCACATTAGTGTCCAGTTTTTCTCTGCAAAGATAGTGTTTCCAAGGCTTATTAAGGTACAGGACCGTTTCATTTTAGTCACCTTTTAATGACGTCATCTCCTTTCTTCTTTTGTGCGATAAAGTTTATTTACTTTTTTTTATTTATTTTTTTTTGGTGTTGAGCAGCAGTCTTTTTTCTTTTTAATGACTTGCAATGAACAGGGATTTAAATGAGACTAGGGCTGCAGCTATCGAATATTTTGGTAATCGAGTATTCTATCGAATATTCCATCGATTCATCAGGTAATCGGATAAAACATACTTTTATCCTATTCCTCCTATTACTTTTGCTTTGCTGCGTTTGCTCATTTTCGCTGTATTCACTGATTTGGTCCCGCCGTCTGCCATTCCGTACCGCTAAACTGTCCACACACGTTACCCAAAGTCCGCTCTGTGTTCTTTCGCTTTGTAGGGGACGCATAGCCTGTGAAGTAAGCACGTTGTGTCACACTAAAAGGAATCCGTGCGAAATGTTTAAACGAGCTTTAAATTTAATTAAACGAGGCTTCGAGGCAGAGGAAATTCCTCGATAATTTTTTGTAATTGTGTTACTCGAGTTACTCGAGGAATCATTGCAGCCCTAAATGAGACAAGACAATTCCCATGATCCCATGCTGCTTCCCAACGTCAAAGTTCCCACAGTGTTTTGATACTGTGCATTTAACTGAACCAGGCATGGACATGCTGTTTACTGCAGCTTTAAGGAGAGCAAAAAATGGGTTAAAAAAAAAAAGAAGAATGGATGAAAAAAAAAGGATGACCAGGAAGAAAATACCAAGCATTTCCAAGTTTCAGCATTTGGTCACATGGATAAATCAAAAGAGGAGCGATGGCCTTACTCAGTATTCCAGATATAAATCCTTTTTGTCAGGCTGATGCTTGGCATTTTTCAGCCTTGCTGGACTCTGACATGGTCCTAAATGTCCTTTTGAAGTATGCGTGTATTCTTCTGAAACTGAAAAGAATGTGGAAAGCCCTCCTTGGTGCCTCCTCTGTGTGAACGAGGAGATGGTGATGGCAATACCTGAAGGTCATGACTACTGGGAGCACTCACTCTCATGCTCTCTCTCTCTCTCTCTCTCTCTCTCTCTCTCTCTCTCTGAGTGTGTGTGTGTTGCTGGTCATGCTTTTAGCAGCAGATGGGCATTCTATATGACTGATGGCCCTGTGAAACACGAAGGTGTTGTGTCAATAAACGATGTTCCAACCCATTCATCAACTGCCACTGACAGCAACATGTGCAAATTTTTATCTGTTACATTTTGTGCATACTACACACACATACACACACACACAAGGACACGTGCACAATGGCCCCACATGGTACAGGATATACACTGGAACACCCACACAGAGCTGCAGGTCTGTGCACCTCCAGATGCAGTAGACACACACATTCACCTCTCCTGCACACTCCTCTCCATTCTACACCGCTCTTCATGACTTTTCTGCTTCAGCACTGTAACTTACGTGGGCAAATACAACAGTCAGGAATAAATCTTGTCCAACGGAGCGTGACGGCATATTGAGTTTTCCACTTGTTGCCTGTTCCCGTGGTTTCAGCAGTGATGGGGCTTGTGCACCTTTGCAGCTCTGGGTCTCACTTATTTGAAAATCAACTCTGTGCAAATAGCATGTGGGTTTTCCCTGAGTTTCCACTTGTCTTTCAAGTGTAACAGTAAAATGACTGTGTTCCCCTCATCCCAAATCGGTGGGTACCAAATGCTTTATGTGTGGTGGTGACTAATGTGTAATTTTACTATTTTTAACGCATATGTACATAACTAAAGAAATGCCCCATGAGAAAATACATCCTCACATAGTTTGCTCTTACATGAAATTCTCCTGATACATAGGGTTAGGGTTTATCTACCACATAGAGAAGCAACGTACAGTGAAACTTAATTTAATTTATTCAGGAAAATATGTCAGTACTTTTGCCTTGATTAGTTCAGGAAAAGCCAAAGATCCTATAAGAGGAACATATTCAACAGTATGTGCCAATTCTTGTGATAAAAGAAAAGAAGCTTTGTATTGAGATTTGTCAGTACAAGAACAAAGCACAACCATGAGCTGATTCGATTGGTTTGAAATTACAAAAACACACTTGTTAGGCCTGTTGGACTTCACAGATGTCTGAAAGTATTTTTCTTTTAATGGAAGAAACATCTGTCTGTCTGTTAATCACATCAATGTCCAACAGGGTCACTGTACGGGCTTCAAACATGACAGGTGACTTACTAATGGCACCAGTGTGTGCAGTGCCAACTTTGATGTTGTTTTGATGAGAAATGCAACTGATATATCACTTAAAGACCCACTTCTGCCCCTCTAACTAAGACTTATTTTAATCTCTCATTAAGCTTCAATGTGGTCACTATTTCCAGTATCTGTGTAGGTAAAAATTGTGTTCTGTATTTGTAAGAGTGACCATTCAATCGCACCAAAATACATGAACACAACCAAAAAAAATCATGAAACAAACCGAAAAAAAAAAAAACTACCAAAACAAAAATACTCAATAACTAGTAGACGGACATTTTACAGCAACAGGGGCAGCAGAAAAGTGTGCTTCATTTTGATTATATTATATAAATCATTTGTTTCCCCTGTTTGTCTCCGCACATAAAATCATTCTCCACATTAGACAAGGCCTGTCTGTCTGCCATATCTGTATGTTTTTTTTAGAGGAAAATACACCCATGGGCCCAGTGACATTATTTCTCCATCTATGAGAGTCTATTTTCAAATGTCAGGCATATGCCCTCAAGAATGTCATACAACCTCTGGCCAAATATTAGATGAGGAGGAGAGCCTTGGCCTGGCTGTGCACCCTGTCCGCAGACTCTTAATAAAGACCAGACAATGCTGTCGGCTTTTGAGTCAATGCACTGTGTTTTTTGGTCTGTCAGCGGGGAATGCAGCTGGACAAATCACAGTGGCTCCCACGATAATGAAAAACTTCCTCTTCTGTTTTTCAAGTTGAACAGATCTATTTTTCCATTAGGTATGTCTGTCGTGGTTATCTGTGCTCTCTGCAATTTTATTTATTTATTTATTTATTTATTTATTTATTTATTTATTTATTTATTTATTTATTATCCCTGAAGCTCTTCTAGCTCATGACATAACACAGACCACACAAAGCCAAGTTTGTTCACATAGTACTGTCCAAACACAGGGTAATTCAAAGTGCTTTACAGAGGCAAAAAACAATACATTACAAAGAATTTCAATTAAACATTCCCTTTAACATTGGAATTAAAAAAGAAAAAGAATCAGTAAATAAATGATTGTACATTATTATAATAAACAATAATTATTTAATTATATATATATATAAGCAAGCAGGAAAAATAGGAATTTATGTAAACATTTTCAGCCCTGGTTAAAATGAGATGGCTGTTTGTATAGATACTAACTCTGAGATGTACTTAGGCTCATGATTTTAAAATCTATCCTCTTTACACACTGGAAGCCAGTGCAGTGATTTAATGACAGGTGTGGTATGGTCCATGTTCCTACGAAGAATTTCTGTGAGAACTTTCACCAGAAACTACAGTATGTGAATCACCATGGCATTGTTGGTCCGCAGCATTTTGGATGAGCTGCAGCTGCCCAATTTATTTATTTATTTGACTGAGACCTTTTTGCACTAATGGCCCTTCTAGGTACTGAGTGTTAGATGCGTGTTTTCACATGTACCGCAGTAAGCTCTAATTTCCACTCATTTCCAGGGATTTCTAATGCCTCAAAATACCACAACAAACCTTAAGTAACGGTAAAATACTGTGTGTCTATTCTGTGCAAGTGTTTTTCAGAAAAGAGTGGATCACAGGGGTCGTTCTGGGGAAAAACAGATGACAGCTGATGGAATACACTAGATGTAGCCATTTTATCTGACACTGGTGTGGGAAAGAAGAGTATGAAATGTTGTGTCTGATAAATATTTCATTTTCCAGGGATTATTATGGCATTCTTACGGCTGTGATAACAATCATGACACCCAGTGAGTGCCAAGGGATTCATGTTAGCAGTGATCATGTAAAACAGAGGATTGTGGACCAGTACTCAGTCTCTAACAGTTTCAAGGCCATGTTTTGGAATTTTTTTGGGTTAGTCAGATGCCACAACATTACTTAATGGGCTGTGTTTTATTACCTCAGGTAGAGGAAAGACAATTTTATTCTTTAAAAGCCTGTATTCAGTCTGAATTCCTACTGATTTATATTGAGACTGGTTTATGTGTTGAACAGAAACCTACATGGTTATTCAACTGCATTCCCATTAAGTTTGTCAGTAAGTGGGCTTGCATGAGTCTGTTTTTTTTTTTTTTTTTTTTGTGCATTTTCAGTTTTTGCATAAAAATGGAAATAAAAACTCAAAATTTAAGCTGTTACGTTTGATGGAGGTGAAAAGGGTAATAAATGCAAATTGGCACAAGAGAACCCGTTTCTGTGAATTAAAGAGGATGTTTGAAAAATCACGTCACTGGAACGCCTCGCCTGATTTCTCATTTTACTGTACTGGAAAAACAGCAGGTGAGAGGTAGAATGTGTGGACCGATGAAGACACAACAGTCAAGACATATTAGTAGAAGACAAGCTACATGCACTCTTTATTTACACCATAAATTTGCACCATTTTATCCTAGTGACATTGATTTTTTTTTGCATCCCCAACCCACCCACCCCCGAGGAGCCTCAGTGGTCTATTGCTCTTGTCGTCTTCACAAATGTGTGACTTGTAAAAGTAGAGAGCGCAGACAGATGGACACCCAGGGTGTTTGAGTGCCTCCGTCATTAAATCCGCTTAATGCAGTTGACCCTGCGTGGCCAAGAGGGCTCTATTCCTGCTCTGGTAGTTTATGCACAAGGACTGGGCTGCCATTCATCAGTCATGGCAGGTTACACCGTGTGCACAATCTGTTTATACCCATAATTATAGGGCATCATCCTGCCCATGGACTAGGATTCAAGAACATCTGTTCGAAGTGCTCAAGCAGGACGACTGCTGTAGCTGCAGAGGTCTATGGGTTGTATATCGGACGGGGATAAATCTGTGGTGATAGGTATATTAGGTGTGTTTGTCTGTGAGGAGTCAGCAGAACTGAGAGGCCCAATGCATTTCTCTGTGGAAGTGGACAGACAGAGAGCCGAGTCATCCTATGGCTTAATGGTTTGGCCTAAAATTGAGTTATAGTTTTCATGACCTGGATTCAATCCCATGATGCAAATATTGTAGAGACATATTACCTCCATGCCTTCACAACATTCTCTGAAGGCTGACAACTCTTTCCTCTTGGCATCTTGTTTTTTCTTTGGCACTGGCTCAGTGACAGGAGCTTCCTTCATTTCTTCCACACTGCCAGTTTTGCATGGTTGTTGTCACACTCATAATGTACCTATTACTAATATTTTGGTCATGTTGTGATTTTTAAATCAGAAGAATCTACTGTATATACTGTATCAGGGGTCAGCCTAGGGCCAACATTTTTCTAAGTAATTAAACACTGAGCCAAAACATCATATCTTCATCAGGAGAAACCAGTTGTTTTTTCCAACTGACCTTTGTTCTTCTAATCTAAACTATTCAATGTAGTACAAAAATTGCAAATTTAGATGTGTTGGTTTAAAAAGTAACTTGAATTTGCCACAGAATGTTACTATTGTCTTAAAACTGCTCTTTGATTCAGTTCAGTTCATCATTGTATCGCTGCATAACTTTGTCATAAGAAAACAAACAATAAAAAGAAAAAGAAAAATTTTCTTAAAAAATCTGGATGTTAGTGCTGGCGGGCCAGTTTTGGTTCACGGACCGTCAGTCGCTGACCACTACAATAAATACAGGGAATGTCTTTATGTATGTTAATTCCATGACTGTATAAAGGGTCACTTGACAGGCTTCAAACTTCTGTGGGTAATTTCTCAGGACACGAGTGTGTGCAGTGCTGACTTTGGTGGGGGGTTTTTTTGTTAAGAAATGTGAGATATATTGGTAGAAATTGCTAAAAGTGCTGCTTCCACCCCATCTTGCCCATACTGGGCATAATGAGCTGTCAATCATAGCCTGCCTATGCCCCAATACATGCTGTGCCTCATCATCTATAAATGAAGAAGACTAACTTATTTTTTTGAAGTCAGTGTAGTTGCCTCCTGATGGTCAGTCGATGGACAATTTCGGGTCACTTCCACTTTGGCTTCACTTTCCAGACCTAAAGACCGTGTCCATTTTGTAAAATGTCTATGTTTAAGCTGCGAGTATGAAGCAGATTACAGAGGACATTAAAGCTCATATCTTTGTAACCTCACACTCTCATTTTAAAACTGGCAACTGCAGCTGCCACATGTCTAAAGACTCAAATGACCTCCAGTAAACAGGTCTATTTCGCTTTAAAATATGTAGGTGATGCTACTTAATCTTTGCAAAGTGTGCAAAAAAATGCTTTACACCATTTGTTACTCTCTTAGCATTCGGGGCCTCATTGACACTACTCAAATTGCTTTCTTTAAAGGCTGTTGATTTTTAGATGAGGGCAGTAAGCCTGAAGTACCATCTGGTTCTGAGGGATATTGTGAAATAGTCAGTGTAGATCACTCAGTAAAGGGGTCAGTTTCAATCAACCGTTTACCTCAATTGTTGCTAAAATAGTTCCTGATATAATGTTTATTATTTTCATCCGGAGTATTTGGTATGGCGTTTGGTAAGCCCCAAACTTATTGATATATCAATAGTCAGATTGGCCCAACTAGATATGTTAATGCAATTTCTTATGTACCAATGTCAGAGAATAAAATGAAATTTGCTTCTCATCCACTTCAGAATTTGTTTTTCGAGGCTTAAATAGCCACAGCTTTATTAAAGTTAATAAATCTTCACTTTGTGAACATACAATCTTGGCTCTGAGTTTTTAAGAAAATATATGTGGAGAACAAGCATAGGTACAACAAGTAAATGTGGTTTTTCCCAACTCTGGAACGGAAAAGAACAGACAGGGAAAGAAAGAGAAACCAAGGGACAATAGGGTGATAAAGAGTGGAAAGGGCAAAGAGAAAAACACTGCCTACATACTGTAATGTACAAGTATAGTATATGCAGACTAGAGTAGGGAGACAGACGGAGACTAATGCATAACGATATTAATGAGAGACCCATTTATTATGCATACTCATCACTTAAGTTGATGAATACCAGTAATTTAAAGTAGAGCCTCAAGTGGAACATGTCTCTCTCTGCCTCACTAGCTAACCTTACAGTCTATTATAGCACACGTCTCCTCAGACCTAAAACTGAATGAGCTGATCCAACAACTGCTGAATATTTATCTGAATGAATCAGCCACAAAACAAAAGAGATTATTCAAGCATCGGTGGGAAAAAGGTGTTTCCTAAGAGGAGAGCAAAGCTGTGATTATACACAGGCACGCAGACACACACACTCTAATGGAGAACTAAAGGGGGAGTTTGTGTATTTTGAAATGTATAATGCAATCAGTGTGTTGCATACATTACATGCTGTCTGTTTGGAGAGGAAGAAAACAGAACCAGAACGTACACAGGACCAACAAGAAACATGCTGTCGTCCATGTATCACTATGGGACCATATTTTCTCTTCATTCTCATATCTCTCATATATCATTTAAAAAAAAAAACAAAAACAAACCTTTGATCATGTTAAGTCTAATTTCAGTCTCTCTACGTCTGTTTTGTACTTTTCGACCCATGATCTATCATACATGGCATAACACAGCTGTATGTGTGCAGTAACATGTTGCAAATTAAAGTGCCATATTAACCCCCAGTTTGAAAAACCCTGAACTATCCCTTTCAATGCTTGTGGACTGGAAGCATTTAAAGGGATGTTTGTGTTCATGGTTAGGGGACTCATCAAGTCTAAAAGCACCTTCTGTAAACACGTATATTGTCATAATTCATGTCATATTTGTTTTTATTTTTCTTATGTAATTTCTCCTTTTTTTATATAATTAATGATTTAAGAACTTGACTTTATGAATGATAAATCTGTGTGTGGATTTCCTTTTTTGTTGCCAGCCTTGAGCCAGCCCGTAACATTTCTTCCACGTGCGGCAGAGAGAGCACATTTTAATTAGATGTACCCTCGTTAATTAATTGCCGCAATCCTTGAAACTCCCTGCAAAACTGCAAATCGCTGATATGCTCACTGCTATGGTCAAGTGGTAAATAGAAACATAAAGTTTCGAAGTGATAGGAATCAAATGGGGGAGTTGTGGCTAATTAAGGGGATCTAACTTTAGCTGATTAAGGCAAAAGCTGAAACCTTATCAGAAAACCTTTGTGGGTAGATTAAAGTGCTGTGTGTGCCCCATGTACCAATGGAGACAGTCCTCCATGAATAATTCAATTCAAATAGGCATTTGTTTGTGAGTCGGTTGTAAGATTTAAGGCATTTAACTGTTGATGTTGTTGTTGTTGTTGTTGTTTTAATCGCTCTTTTCATTGCCTTAGTTAAAGAAGATCCCAAGCCGATGCAGATGTTTTCTGTTTCTGCATTTCCATTTCCATGAATCCTGGTTGAGATTTAACTGAATTCAGCTTTAACGAATGGGATCGGGGGAACGAAACAGACAATTTGCATACTCAGATTCTAGGTTTGGAATGACATGTTTGAAAGTAGCAGGAAGGCAGAGCAGGTTTCCCAGATGTACATTCATTTCTGCTACGCATGACTAGACGAGTCAAGAGTGTGTTTCATGAGTAGAAACAGATCCGTGTGATCCCTATCGTTCTCTTTCTGTAAAATGCAATTCATTAAGTACAAAAACACTTTTTTTTATCAGTGTCAAATTTCTTTTATTGTTTTTTTTTTTTTTTTAACACATGCCCGGAAATAATAAATCAGACTATAACAAGACAAAAGGAAATTGTATGCGAGCTAATTTGCTCAGTAATGAGAACATTTGTGGAAATGTGATTTTCCAGTAATCCAGACTACACGTCCTCCAACCCACATAGGCATGTGATCATGAATTCATTTTCAGAAGCTAAAGTGAAACAGATTTTTTTTCTTCCCCTCATGTATCCAAGTCTCAGACAAAAAGTGTCACTTAAGTTATGCATTTCTGAGCAGATGAGTGTGTGTGTGTGTTATGTGTGTGTTTGAGCTGCTGGCGGGACAAAGTTATTTTTTTTAGCTTTCATTTTGTCCGACAGCTCTTAGTTTGAACTCACAAAGAAACAAAAAAAAAATGTCACAATCAAAGGGTTCTGATGTTTAGATTGTACCCTGGGGTGCTGACAGGTGAGCAGCACTGTGTGACTACAGTGAAATGCACTTTTCCATTTCTCTCTCGCTGGTGCTTCCTGTCAGTCTGGCCCTGTCATCCCTTGAACTCTCTGTATTTCTCAGCATGTCAAGTTCATCACTCTTCTTCTCTTACCATCTTTTTTTTTCCTTTCCTCTGCCTCCTGGTCTGACTCTCCCTGTCTTTTTCCTCCTCTCTGCACTCTGCGTGTTACCAGACCTATCACTCCAATATCCCAGTGTTGAGTGGGGACAGTGAGGAATGGATGTTGTGTGTGTTTGTGTGTGTGTATTTCTTTTACCTTTTTAGGACTTTTTCTGGCAGACACACTTACCTTGTCAGGACCAGTAGTCCTCGTGGAGACAGAAGCTGGTTTTGATGAGGCAGGGCTAAGATTTTACTTCTGGTTTGGTCAGGGTCAGAAATTTGCCTAAATGAATGTCGGTAACAAGAATAGCTGGGCAAACCTGTATTTGTGTGTGTGTGTGTGTGTGTGTGTGGGCAGCAGTGACTGTAATGACTGTTTGGTTTAATGGATGGCTGTGAAGTACATGGCACAGACAGATGGAGAGTAAGAAAGAACAACTGAACCCAAAGCAGATTCTTTGTACCTGGTTTCCCTTATGTTGTGGGGACCTAAATCTGTTTACAGTCACATTATGGGAACTTGTCTTCCTTATGGGGACAAAAATTAAGTCCTCATAATGTAAATTACTACATTTTAAGGTGAAGACATGTTTTAAAGTTAGACCGAAGTTAAGGTCAGGTTAAGGTTAGGCTAAATCTCCAGGACTTGCATGCAAGAAATGCATGTAAGTCCTCTGAAGTTATGGAAAATCTTGTGTGTGTGTCCACTCCAGTATCACCTGATATGTTGTTTATTGTAATGATGTGACATGTTCCACATTATAACCTGGAGTAGTACTATGCTGTCTCTGTAGAACGGTGGTCATCATGAGATTTTATTTTGAAATCTTTTGTCAACTTAAATGAGCTGAGGAGCGGAACCTTTTACAGTGGCTGCTTCTCAGTGAAGACCAACAAACTGTGAGGGATGGCTTTTAGTTTGCAGGTGATGGCTGAGCAACCTCTTGAATCATACATTTGCCTTTTTTTTAATTCAGTCAGACAGTGACTAAGCTTGGCTGAAAAAAGATAGAATTACTTAATTCATACACTTGTATAAAAATAATTGGAATTTACTGTGTTTGCATGTATCATTTTGCAAGGAGATTAGAATGTTACTTTTTAAAAGTGTTTGGTTATACAGTTGTAAACATAGACTGAACATCAGAAATGGATGTTGTATTTGGGGGTTGCCATTTGCTTATAAACCAACATCTATTTGAATTTAGTGCTTTAAGATGTTAGCAGTTCATTGGCACGAAAGCATAGTGTAACTATGGTTGATGGGAATGTATTTGAATCTGATGATGGCGCTAAATCTATTTTATGCATTTGACCTCTAATACTGCCAGACAGAAAATAAGAGGATTAGCAAAGTCATTAGGATTCATTAGGATGTGCAATTTCATGGGAATTTATCCAGTGGTTAATGAGGTATTTCTGGCTGGAACCACTGAAAGAATCAGCTGAGGGATTGTGATATTCTAAAGCACTGGAAATATGTATATGTAACATCTAACAATAAACACAACAACTCAAAAAATGCATTAAAAAAAAAACAGTAGTCACTCTGATTAAAACAGAGGACCAATGAAGGAACAGCAAGAGGGAACCATCCTTATTTTAAAATAAAGGATTAAAATTTGAGAGGGTACAAAATTCATTGGTTATGAATGTTTTGACGTAGCTTAAATCCCCCATGTAACAAGAGCAGATTCACTCATGTTTGAAACTGTTTTTGCTCAAATGCGATACATACCCTCTGAAGGATAACAATCAGAATGCTTGTGAAGACTTTGCCTCCGCAATCATCAACCTTAACAAGGCTATTCAAGGTAGGAAATAAGTTATCTGGCAATAATCAGCAAGGCAAATGCTTTCCAAGTAAATGTGCTGATACTTCTCATTTTACAGACGAAATATCAACACTAGAAAATTAAGGGGAAAAATAAAACATTTTATCTCAATCACTCTGGTATCTTGTTACGGTGAACAGAGATTGTTTAAGATGATATGGTGTGCAAGAAATGTGTCTGGTTGAAATCAGTGGCAACTTGTGTTTGCTTTTAATCTTGCAGTTTACTGCCCTCTGGAGATTTTGTGGCAAGAAAAACCTACATTGTCGCTTGAGTGTACCAGTTAGAAAATATCTTGAAGATTACTGTAAAAATAATTAAAAAAAAATATATAGATATACTTTCCTGTATAGTATGTTTGAATAGTTTGCTGTCAGTTCAAAGATATAAGTTCCACACTTTTTTCTGCCTGGAAAGAGAGCATGGTCCAGACAGGGTGCTGCAAGATGCAGGAGGGAGCTGAGCAGTACAAATTTATGGGATGGAACAGGCTCAGAATTCATAAGGGATTTGCTACTACTTGTACTATCATGAAAAAAACATGTTTTAATCTTGGTGCTTTTTTTTTTCTCGTCGAGACCCAAAATATTCCAGCGTTGCTAGACAGAATTATGCTCAGAGCGCCTGCAATCTCAGGGTTTTTATCCATCTGAAGCTTAAATTAGGTTTAACATTTACTATGCATCAAAATAGCCACACTATACATGCAATAAAGTGTGGCTAGTTTAATACAGATCTTGCTCTGACATTAAATATGGTTAGTTTTGTGGGCTGAATGTTTAATAAAGTTGGGGGGTGAAAGAAATAGAAAAAAGAATAGTTTTTGTTACAGTAGTAAACAGCCTGCTCCCGCAGTGATTGTAAGTTGAGTTACAAATATTTAAAGGTCCAAAATGTACCTTTTTGGCCACTAGTTGAGCTGTAGAGCAGAGCGTTTTTGCAATTTGATCTCAGTTTTGTTTGTGTCATACACACACTTGTACGAGCTTTTCACATTTTGACATTTGCAGTCCTTCTGCCACCTAAACCAGTGAAGAAGAAGATAACTGACCAACAAACACTGATGCAAACAGTATGGGATTATCTGTTTTCCAAAATAAGCTCTGATTTATAAGGGAGCTGAAGCACTCGGCCACAAAAATCAACGCAGTGGTGAGTAATGCTGAATGTAAAGGCAGTGTTTTTGTCTTCATATTTAAAGAGAAATACTAAACTTTTAAGTTAAGTTTTCAGGGTCTTAAAAATTGAGTCTCAGAAAAAAAAAAAAAACTGTTATAATTATAAATTTTGTGTAAACCAGGAAAGTGTATCGATGGAGTGATGGCCCTTACCTGCTTTACTGTGAAGATGACGTCTCAGTCGAAGTGAGGAGCTTCTTCTTCTCATTTATCACTCCTTACAGCAGTGGAATCTTCCTCCCCGTGTTCAGACACATCCACCAGCTCCATAATTCACTCTTGTGACGCTCTGACAGCCCGATGAGTGTGTGCGCATGTGGGTCGTACTGTGTTTCTGCGTGAATTTGTGTGGGCCATCTCTCAGCTGTGTGCAAGTCTGTGCATGCAGGCCCCACTTTGTGTGGATGTCTGTGCATTAAGCTTCCCCTCACCACACACACGCACGCATACACACACTCATACACAAAGCCCTTTCTGTTCTGTGTGAAAATGTATCACAGTTTCCTTTCCGAGACATGACAGAACAGGTGTGAAAGGCTGGTGGCAGCGTCTCGCATGTGGTGGGGGTAATGTAAACAGCCAGGAATGTGATCCACATCACAGCAACTTATTTAGGAGAGAGGTTTGGAGGGGTGAGAGGTCATTCACCGCACCGCAACAAAAGAAATGAAACATTATCCCCGTGACAATCGAGCCCTGCTTACATTGCCTTTTCAACCAATTGCGATTGTCTGTCAACCTGGGCGAGTAATGGGGTCTTTTGGCTTCACTGGTGATCTATGTAAGCTGCCTTTATTCCTCAGGCCTCTCATGTAAAAAAAGGGTTGTAAAACACAGCAAACAAGTAAAAGATAAAATAGTATAATAAAAGATCAATTTGCTATGTTAGAATAAAAACTCTCTGGTCATACAGTATAAGTTTTTATTTGCAGGGTTTTGTCACATCTGTATCTGGCCTTTTTACCACCACCCCATATATTAGGGTAGTAAAAGGAAAAATGTCCACTTTTAAAACATAGCAAGCTTAAACATGTCTTTCCAAAATTTATATCTTGGCTACTTATAAAGTAATAACCGTTTGTGTGTTTGGGGGCTATTTGATATTTTTAATATGACAATTAATGTGTTTGCGGTCAATGTACACTGAACTGAAAACTGTAGCCCTCTGTGGCTGGAAAATAGCAGTTTCCTGAGGCCTCTTCTTGGAGAAGCTTCTGTGACCAGCTTCCTCATCTGTTTGGACTGACAGACCAAAAGGGCAGGGGGATTAGTTGCTTATTAAGCAGTGGAGCTTGCTCGTTAATCACTGATGTTGTTGAGGAGACAGGAGAGTCTTGCCGCACACTGCATACACCACTTCTTTCTGCCCCTCTGACTGTGGAAACTGGGATTAAAAATAATACTCTGTTGATGTCGGGTTGACCAGTCCGCTTATTCAGTGCAGAAACTGACCCAGATTGATTATAAAGAGACTAATAACCAATATCTGACGCTGATATACATTTGGTACCAAAGTAAGTTTGCAGGTAATAGGTCAGTTCTTGTATAAAAGTTTGTGGGTGAGAGTTTACAAGGACAGTTTATTGCAACCTCGCTAATTCCTGCAGCACATCTCTGCTGTCTGAGTCGCTCCGGTCTGGAAATGTGTTCCCCTGTGTCCACCTGTGTAAACAGTGGCCTTCTGTGTTGATAGGCTATCACTTCTAAAATGTAACTAGTCAGAGATTGCCACGTGAAACCAACGTGTTGACAACACAGAGAGATAGAGGCAGTTGCATCAGTGCCACATTTGCCTTTTAAATTAATTTTAATCCAACCTCCTTAAGGTGGCATTACTTTTTATCCACACCGTATTACCATCAGTTTATGGCTTAGTGGTGGTGTGATTATTTCTTGGACTGAAAAGGCCATGATTAAAGTGAAACAACATGGGAACTGTATACGTTGTGTGGTTGAGGTTGGAGCTCGTGCTGTGATGAAGATTTCCTCCCATATAAACACTAGCTCCATGTGACGCGGGACTTAAGAACACTAAAGAGCTACCACTAAGAGGATGATAAAATCTGTGACAGTGCATGTGTTGCATATTGAAGGATACATTGCTTAGTTGGTGAATACCTAATTTTCAAGGTGTTTTTTTCTGCTAAAGTGAGTGTGCAGTGGCATGAAAATAACTACTTCAAAACAATATGTGTCACAATGAGCATACCTTATCTAAGCCATAATAGTGAAAGCATTTGTTCACCGCGTTGTTCGGTGGTTATCCGCAAAATCCTTGAGCTCAGTCAGCTGGGGGCACTGAGCCCTCCACACTCAGCTGCAATGGATCATGGGCTATTTATGGCCAGTATTGTCATTCATCTGGTTGTTCTTAAGATGACATGCGCTTAATTGTTTAGCCGTGACATGCTACAATGTAACAGTCGCAATTAGCTGCTAAAATAACTCGTCCATCCATCCATTAGCTTAGTGCTTATCCTTTAATGGTCACAGGAGGCTGGAGCCAATCCCAGCTGACATAAGACGAGAGGCGGGGTACACTGTGGTCAGCGGGCCACCACAGCTATGACTGATGGAGGCAAACAACCGTTCCCACTCACGTGTCCCACTATTTTGAGTTTGTAATTAAGCTATGCAGCATGTCTTTGGACCGGGAGAGGGAGCCTGGTGTACCTGTTGAACACCCACGCAGATGCAAGAACATGAGGACATGCAGTGCTAATGACTGCACCGCCATGCCGCCTACAGTGATATCATTTTCACAAAAATATGTCTCTAAGGCTTTGTTCAAATTAGCAAAGATTTGCCACTATGGACTATAGTGGCAAATCTTACAAGTAGGGAAAGTTACAATAAAACTTTCTGTATTTTTTGTAATCTTCAAAGTACTATAAAGCCCATGGAATAGGTTGGGGTGAAAAAGGTTTAACAGTCACAATTTCTGTACTGTGGACAGCTAAGCGAGGCAAAAGTAAAAGATGACACACTTATTGAGTACATTTAAGGCAAGGTTGACCTTTTAACCTTTCATTTTTATTCCATCATGACACTTGTATTTCCATTTCCCAGTCCCATTTCTCTAAATAAAGAAAAACAAACAGGCCTGAAACTAAAGTTTGTTCTTCCTGTGTTGGCAGTGCTTAGGAACACTTCATTTGGCAAGCATCAAGCCTTGTAAACAGGTTTTGTAAGTTGACTATGAATTCTCTTTCGGGAAATTCCTCTCTGTTCTTCTTTGTTCTTTTAGTTCTGTGAGATTCTTTGGGTGAAGATAATTAGCTCTTGGTCTGCCCCCAGATTTCTGATGACGTTTAGTTCCATGGAGACAGCGAGGTTCATGATAAACCCTTCAGCCTCTGCCTGTAGTGGGAGTTCACTGTGGATTTCGGGGTGTGTTTGGGCTCATTGTCTCACTGTAAAAGACATCCTCTTTTCATCTTCATTTTTTTTCTTTGGTGTGATGTTTGCTCTCAGGCAGTACTTATATTTAATTGAATAATTTTCCCACTGCAGCCTCTGGCTCCAACACAAGCCTAACACACATTTCACTGCACAGTATATTGATGAGAAAATGAGTTTGAAAACAACCTAACTGAGATACAATGTGCTTATTTCATGCTGCGCTTTTAACTGTAACAGCAGCATGGTTGTAGACAGGAGTCAGCAGATGTCTGTTACACAGCAAATTTCAAGTTTTCTAAAAGGTTAATTAACCTAAGTGTTAACTAGAGAAGGAAGAGCTTCATGTAACAGCCAGTAGCAAAATATCAGACTTCTGCTGAAGGTTTTGTAACAGAAGACGCTATTTCCTTTTTATTAACAAAAGTACATAGGTATGCAAAACTAAATTAGCATGACAACTTGACAAGTGACTAATTACTGAGATCCTGAGAATTGCGGGACCTTAAGACAAAAGGTTAAGGGGCAGGAACAGTTAAGAAATATCGCACTACAGATATTTCAAGTTCAAGCGTAGGTTAAGAGTTAAAGTGAATAGTGACTGATGGGGCCTAGTCAAGTTTCGACAGATCACAGGCCGTGAAACTGCATCACCTCCTGTCACTGATGAGAATCTTCAGTTTGGACATGTACATTACTGCAACTCTATCCATCTCACAACTTCAAAACAGAGTTTTTTTCTTTATGAAAATAAAACCTTAGCGCAAGTTTCAGCTTGTTGCTCACTAACTGCACTCTCTAAGTCTGCCATCGGCCTTGCAAAAAATCCACAGAAAAAATCTCCAGGTGTGCACGTCATGAAATTAAGAAAATAAGTAGCATTTACTAGGCTTGTAATTCTTATGATTATGATTTTATGATTCCCCCCCCCCCCCCCCCCGGTTGACAGTGCAGTGACAGCTCCTCCACTAATACAGACAGAGAGAGAGATGGAGGTGGAGACATCAAAGTGCAGGTGGAGTTAGTAACATAGGGGCTGAGCAGGATGAGACAATCACATCACCTGAGATAAAAGTCAAGGCTTCTCACACACACCAAAACAAGACCGCAGCAACACCAGGGCCTAAATGTCTCTCACCTGTTAGCACCACGACCTTCAAAAGGTCTTGTTTCATCTTTTGTCTACAAAGTGTCTGGTTGTTGGAGTGAGGATGGATATGTACTCAGGCCTCGTCTGTTGCCTGCAAGCTTTTTAAGGTAGCAGATAAAATGAGGACACCCAACAGAGAGGGAAAGACAAAAAACACGCGCACACACACACACACACTGAAGGAATGCGACTGTACTCGCATCGCAGCGTGTGTTCACGCCAAAATAATCCTCAAAGGGTCTGTCTGACTGTCTGTGCATATGTTGATACCATTTTCCGTCTTTTGCCTCGTCTCCAGAACTCTTTTTTTCCTTCCTCCGTGTGAGGTGACTCTAAAGCTAAGGAGCCTTTGAGACCAGACAAAAGCAAGCATCACACAGACAGGATCAAGCTTAGAGCTGTGTGTAACCAGATTTGATCCCGGTGCATTGTCGGAGACACTCTGCCTCATGAAGGTGGCCTGTGAGATGCTGCGGTAATTAGCTCAGCCTGCGCTGGTACTGTCTCAGGAGTCCATCTATGCAGGATGCTGTAGTGGACCACGCAGATGATCTCACCTCTCCTCACTCATTAATCACTCCGAGTCCTTGCAGTGAAGATAGCTCAATCTCAGAAATGTATTGAAGTTAAGACCCAGTCTGGCAGCATGATGAATTAATAATATTGTTCACATGAAGGTCTGCACAAAGAGGGGGAGGGGGAAGCGGCGAGATTCAAGGTCTCGCTGTTTCTATCACTTTAGGTTTCGTGAGATCTGTGTGAGGGGCCTGAATCAAATATCACTTTGGGAATATTTAGCATGGATCATTTTCTTAATGTACAACTGTAGGCACATCAAAGACATGTTACTCTGAAGTATTTACCAGTGTATTTTGTTTAAATTTGTTTGCAGGAATAGTGCTTTGATGCCACACAGCTCTGCTGTGTTTCAGGGGCGGCAGGGTCACTCTGAAAGAGGGCTGTTTTCATGTTGTCGTCTTTTGAATCACCTGGAGCCTCTTTCACACACAAGCTGTGTCTCATTTAAGGTACTGCATCCTCCTGAGTGTGGATTCGTCGGCCGGATGTCGTCAAAATGCGTCACAGCGCAGCGACGTAGGATGTCCCATTTAGGTAGACCGGTCTACCTCGACTCCTCCGAATCCAGCCGACGAATGCGGCCGACGTTAGCTTGTTTGGGAAGGATAGTTCTGGTGTATCCTTCGCGGCCGAATATCCCAGAATTCTTTGCACGCCAGCGGCAAGCTTTTTCTTTTTTCCGGTGGAGCCTGGATAATAGTAAACTAAACCCAAATGCAAAAGAAGAATAAATAAAATTAACTCCATAAAAATAACAATACAAAATAAAATATAATTTTGATATAATTATGTATATTTCATTTAATACTTACTAAGATTTACTAAGTAACTTTAACTTTATATTATTACTTGTGGATTAAAGAGAAGAATTAAGAATTTTAACCAGGTTCATTTGACCTGGTCAAACCTGTGTTAGTTATAATATTTAATGTCCAAAATTATCTGCTGTGAATAATTCATAAATATAGAGTTGACTGCATTGGTTAGTTGACTTACATACAATATGATCTTATAATATTGTTTTAGGAATAATGTTTTATTCTATCTGTTGTTCACATCATAAATCTGTGAGGAGACAAGTTATATTTGTGAATCATATTTAACATGGACAAGAAATTGTTTGTCTTGTCCATGTTTGTCTCTCAGCCTGCGATACATCACACACCACACACATTTATTCCAGTATTACATGAAATATTTAAAAAATAATATTAACTGGAGGGTTCATCAAAACTAATAATCACCAAACTGATAAACTGGTACAACAAAAAACTAGAACTGACAAAAAACACTAATAATACTTTTAGTTCTAAATAAAATATAGTTTATTTTACATCAAATATTTTTAAATTTATCAGATTCTTAGGATGTTTTTGCTGATTAGGGCTTAAATCAACAGTCAGACTTCAAGGAGTAGAAGAATTCTGATTTAGGAGTTTGAACTGTAGATGGCAGTATTTAAGGACTCGTGTGCAGCCTGCTGGAATTTATTAGGAGAGGAAGAAAGGGAACGCGCACCGCACTCCACCGTCCGTCAGCTGGACCGTCTCATTTCACATATCGCACTACTCCGCCTCCTCCGTTGGTTGCACACTCAGGAGGAGATGACTGCGTCGACCGCGCACTCCGCAGGATGCAGTACCTTAAATGAGACAGCTACACTTCTAAATACAAAATGTTCTTCTTAATGGCATAGTGTATTTGAGTGAGTATTTGAGTGAAAGAGTTACTTTCTCAGTTATCTAACCCCTTACCTGAACTTGCTGCTCAGAATATTATCAGTAATGTACTGTTTTTGGAACTATTGGAACTATTGGAACTGACACAGCTCACTGTCTGACAGACTAGAATTTACATCCATGTTAGCAGTCTATATAGCAGTGCTTTGAGCAAAATGCTAATCTTAGTATGATAATGCGCACTCAGTGTCATTGAGGTGCGACATGCCCAAGTTTTAGGATTGTACTTGTCATAGAGGCCCACATTTTTCCCGTCCAAACCCGAACCTGACCCAACCCGACCCTGACACTATCTAAAGTAAGTTGAAATGGCAAATGACAAAAACTGGTTTCATCTGGGATAAAGCAAATATAAAAATCACAACACAAACCTAATGAGTTATCACCAGCACTTACAAGTGTAATAAAAATCCATATTAGCCATGGATGAAAAACAGTTCTACTTTAACCAATGACAACTATTTACATAATCCACTCATCGTGGAAAATAACAGCATCCACGTTAATAGTAAACCCTGCTTCTAAACCAGATACACCAGTTCAATCACTTATTACATGTTTACACCTTATTTTCAATGAAGAAATAGAAAAGGAATTTCAAATTACCACATCAATTTTCCTGACTCTACCCGACCAAGTGAGACCATCATATCTGGATTTAGTATCCATGCTCTACATTGTTCTAGGTTTTGGGGTTGTGGGTAAAAATATATATTTAAGTTTTAGGTGTGACTTCATGTTTAGAGTTTTAGGGATTAGTTCATTGGTAAATTAATAATTCTATTAGCTTTAACTCACCCCCTTAGAGTTTTTAACAGCCCCATCAGTCATTTTATCCTGGCTCCAGGCCTGACCACAGTCCTGTACCAGATCAGGCTCTTGCTACAGTGTATTTTTATAAATTCACATAAGTGGGTTCAGGTAAAAATGCAAATTTTTGTAGATCATGAATTTAAGTGAGCACTGATGCGACTGTGTTTAATCACGGGAGTCGGGTCAGGGCATGTGTTGTAGTGCTTTTTATATATTTATGTTTTTCAAACATAGACCCATGATTTTAATTTCACCATATTGACCATCTTATTGAGATGTGTTAGCACACTATTTTGCTCGCTAAAGAGTAACTACTAGAGGAGCACATCGCATCATTATATTTATTAAAATGTCTAGGATACACTGTATGAAAACCACAAAGGTCAAATTTGGGATCAATCCATGAAACACATGTTGCGATCTGTCAGCTGCATTTATGACATCTTTAACCAGGTGGTAGCATGAGATGAAAACTGAGTGGACCACTTCATATTACCAACATCCATATTTCATGGGACTTTATCCAACAGTTGTTGAGAATGAGATTCTTCAGGTTGGACCAATGTTTAGGGTCCACCTGATCTATGATGGTAATAGAGGATTTTATTTTTGTCTAAAGCACAGTGGTGGCCAAAGAAAAGTTTTATCAACAGTGGGGAATTTGAAAGAAAGTGCGGCACACTCATTACCTCCCCCTCTTTTCTTTTTCACTAGTTTTCTCCTATACTGGCTGGTAATATGACAGAGTGGAGGCTGTTAAAGGATATGGCTTTGCCCAATTAAACGCATCAGCACAGCTTCCCTGCACAGAGCAGCTGCCCTCCAACTTTGTGTCTTCCACAAACTTGTGTGTGCGTCTGCGCCGCGGCAGAGCTGCATGGTGGAGTCGCTTCCCGCCCCGCTCTGTGCCGGCGAATGCGGTGATTCAGCAATCGCAGCTTTGTTCACCAGCAGGTAGAGGAGACACGGGGTGTGTCTGCTAAACGGTGGGTGACCGGCTGTAATGATGCTTCTTTCGGTATCGCTCTGTGTGCAGCTCGAGGCCTCCTGCTGCAAAGGCCTATCTCAGCATTTCTTCTCCATCTGTGGGAGAAGGTCCGACCTGCGCCGTGAGAGAGAGTTGCCTTTGTGGAGGAAAGGAATAAGGTCAGGAGAGAAGCATTATCTGAGGAAGACTTGTTTATGTCCAGAAAAATTAGTATCTTGTGGAGATCCAAACTTTGCACACATGCCTTTCTAGACAAGTTATAAATAATGTCAGGCAGGGAAACATCTGCCTCATCGTTTTTTTTTTTTTTTATCTTTACCACTCTGTCTTTTCACCTCTTAATTAATAATCTGTCAGCTTTCAAGTGGAATATGGTGTGAACCCAGATACATAATCTGTGACATCATGATTTTTATATAGTTTAGGAGTAAATGTGTTGCAAGCAGATGTCTGTTTGCAAATCCCGCTGACACACAGCAAACAGCAGCATTCATCTACAGTTGTTTCCATCTGCCAGGCAAATGTAAGTCCAGCGTTCACAGTTTAGTCGCTCTCATGGAAATCCTTGGCTCTTAAGAAGCTACGTACTCCACTAATGTCAACAGCTCGTTGCTCATTTATTTGTTTGATGCTGTCTTGATAATTGAAACACCGCCTCCTGAAAACTGCAAGGACTGAAACATTAAGCTTTCATAATATTTAAACAAATACAAAAGCAGTAAAAAAAAAAAAACCTCTAATTCAAAGATTTCAAATAAATAATGGTCATGTATCGATAAAGTGTTTACAAAAATAAATCTGCTCATCTTGTTGTGGTCGACAAACTGTTCCACTTCCCCCTCTTCATGGTGCATTCATTCATCAAATAAATTACTATGAGTTCAGCTCCGTATTTTTTTTAATCAATAAATAACAAATTAAGTTTAAACTTGACAATCTGTGAAATTCAAATTAAAGTCTTCTGAGATTAGACACATTGACTGTTTTTCCAATGTATTTTTGGGCTCCAACAGCAAGATAGTGAGCATTAAAAAAAAACTAAGCGAAAAAAGAAATGTGGTACAGTTCTTAAAGTAGCAGCGCAGCTGATTGATTTTCTTTGTCCTCTGGTTTGTCAGTTAGAGTTATTGTTGCATATGAAACACAGTAACCACACCCATTGTCCAAAAGAGCACCGATTGATTGAGCATTTTAAACATCAGACTTTGTATGTAATAACAAAAACAGTTGAAATTTTCAACATTTCTCATCACAAGCTACTCAACCAAATAGGAAAACAAAAATAAAAACCACTTACTAAGCTATGTGTTTTGGGTTTTTTTCTCCTAAAAATTTCAGGTTTTGGCTTCAGGCAACACTAGTTTCGTTTAATGGGTTTAGACCCCTTTTTTTCCTTTTTAATTTTCTTTGCTACATTTGATTCCTAATGTGAACTCCATACTGTTGGTCTTGTCAGTTAGGTATGCACTGCAGAGAGACACTAAACCTGCAGACTTTTCCTCCTTTCCGCTTTCCAGCAAGAGAGCTCTTAACACTGCATAGTCTGGACTCGGCACTCATTTGGGGTTGTTCGGATTGTTTTGGCTCCATGGAACTATTTCAACACTTTTAGTCTAGTGTTAGTGTGCTAATCCCACAATGTGACTGTAAATTATGTGCATTTTTGAAATGAAAGAAGACGAATAATAAACATGGGGGGTTGGGAAAAATTGCACCATGCTTCCCTACAATTTTTTCAAATCTGTTTGATTGTTCAGCTGTTCTGTGGATGATTAGTTCACTCGTTCCTGTTAAGGACTGTAGATAATTTGTCTTGTTTTGACTTGCAGCTGTGCCCTTTTCTTTCAGTTTTCCGGGTTAAAATATTTAACATATGCGACGAAGTATCCTTTCTCTATATGTAAACAGAAAGAGAATAACTGAAGGACTTTTGAAAAATCACATACAAATTCTCAGCAGTGGTTATGTTGACATTAAAGTGAGAAAATTATCACTTTTGCACACATCGTGCACACCGAGGCAGATTCAAGTGTTTTTCTGGTACAAAAGTGCAAACTAATTGGCAAAACTGGAGATGACACATGATTACAATGTGACAAAGTGAGGAGTGAGCGGAAAGATAAAGTGTTTTAAAAGCAAAGTAAAAACGCCTACAAGGAGAGAGGAAGCACAATAAGTGAGTTGTGGAGAACCTAACGCAGCCCTGCAATAAACAAAATTACAGATCAGCTTGGCTTTGGCTCACATTTCTAGTAACCACAGACGCTGATTTCCTGTTTATCTAGATGGGTAGAAAAGGAAGAGTTAAGGCGTAATTTTAGACCATATTTCATCCGAGTTTAACAGGAGGTTTTTTCTGACTTGATATCAGTGCGGTGACACACTCACACACACACAGTCTGTCATATGACTTATTAGTGTGTTTATGTGTGTCTCCCGGGGTTAAGGGTCAGGCTGTGTGCACACATGTGAGTCAGCGTCTGTCAGTGTGTGATGTTTGGGTGGATGTGTGTGCGTTTGTCCGCATTTTTAACTGTGACATTCCAGGTTTATTGTGAGAACTTGCGGACAGGAAGCCCTGCAGGCCATTTTCTCAGAGTTCAAGTTGATGAGGTCTGTTGTGAGTAAGATGGAGGACAGTGACGGGGGCGGGCGGGGGTGGTTGGGGGGAAGCAGTCCGGGTTCAAATGCCGACGTGTACTGTAGAGGTGTAGGAGGACACAAAAAAGCACTGTATTTAAGAACATCTAGAAGAAATACAAACCCAGAGCAAATGTGAACCTGCTGAAAAAGGTCAAGGCAGCGGTATCAAAATAAACCTTTGCAGCACAGGTCCTTGTCAGCAGTGGGGAGGGTCAACGACCAGTGGATTAGCACAGAGAGTGCACTTTACTCATTGCTTGGATTAACTGTACAGTGGAGGAACCAGTATTCACACCACACTTTCTTTCCAGCCATGTTGATACTTGTCCCTGTCTCTGAATCCAAAGGTCATATTAATTATCTTAAAAGAAAAATCTGCCTCAAGCTGGTCTTTTTCTCATGCCATTTTATTAATAAATGAAAACACCACAGTTCAGGCAATCCCTCTTATCCCCCTCAAAGCGACTGAAATGATCTTGAAGTTTCATCCCCTTTTTTTTTTTGGTTGGAAGTCTTCCAACCTCACACACATGATGGCATGTTTTGTAAACACATGCTCTAAGTGCAGAAACGGTGCATAAAAACCTCATTAATTAGCGGTGTTTGCCACAGAGGAGGTCAATATTTGATAAATTGCAACCTTGGAGTTGGTGTAAAAAAGTATTCTACCATGCCAATAATTACAGTGTTGGGGGACCTCACACTGCGGCTTTTGTTGTGTGACAGGAGTTTACGCAATCAGTCAGAAATGCAAAAGGTGAGTTTCCCTCAGGCATATTCTCTGACAGCTTCAACTCTCACTGCTATCAAAATACACTGGCTTTTCCTGAGAGTGCGCCGGCGGCTAAACACACGGCAAAGTCACCCAGACCCCGGCATGAAACATTATACAATAGCCAATAAATTCTGTACCTAAGCCTTGGCCTTAAAACCTTAACGCATAAATGTAAAACGACCTCACTTGTCAGGAAACACCCTTTTAGCACCGACGGGATGGAGTGGGTGGATGGGAAGGGGTTGCTGAAGTCAATCAAATAGACTTGCCAAGGATCAGGCCCTCACTAAAGAGGAGAACATTTGGCCTGCCTCGTGTTCATTAATAATTGGGTCAGTCTGTCTAAAGCTACAGTGCTGTATTGATGTCTAGTTTAGAAAATCCAGAAACTTTTGTCTGACATACAGTATTCCCTCATCCCTGTCAGATTATCTTAAGTGTACCTTCTTTGACTCCACCTGTTCCAAATGTTTTCATTGCAGTCAGATTTTAAAGCATGTTGACAACCAGATTAATAATAGGACCTACAGGTAAATAAAGTCTCATTCCACATTTCTGCATACATTACAGCTACATCGTTGCCGATTATCAATTTTATTTGCCGTTTAAACTGTCAATTTGTTTGCTTCGTCACAGTAGATTGTAGCTACTTGTTGACTCTGTTTGCTTGGCACTGTATTAGTTATTTCACCTTTTTTTTTTATTTTGGCTAACCTTCAAATATTTATCCTCTCTGTTTAAGTTAATTGCCCAAGACATTCGGCTCACTTTCTCCTTGTCGCCTCACTCGCTTGACTTGTTTTATTTCTGCATGTATGTCAACAAATGGCTTTAAGGCGTTTTGGGTGGTGTTGGGAGGAGGAGCGAGAAGAAGTCAGTCGAATGTAGCTGGTCATTTTGACATTGTGGGCTACAGTATTAATAGTCAAATCTTACCCAAAGTGATGATCCTGTTTTAGATACAAAAAAAAAGTATTCAGTGTTATTTTTAGCCCTGAAAAATCCTTCAAATTGTTAACGCATACAGTATTTACCTGCTCTTAAAGCACCTTACTGTGTGTAAATTTAGATTTAGTTATTATAAGATGAAATAACTATACGTCATTTTAATAACGTATGTCACCTGATGGAGCTTTACAGAGGCTGTCATTTCTACAATGGCCCACACAGGACACATTTCAATCTATTTATCACTGTCCTCTGCTCCGTTTCACAAGTGCGACTTTCCTCACCATCATCAGCAGAGCTGTAGCCCTTTTTTATCATTTATTTATTTCCCTTCCTGATTAAGTGATTTATCCTTCTTGTATTTTACTTATTACAGCTTGCCTTCAGCCCCACAGCAGACTCACTCGTTGTGTTAGAGGTGTGTGCGAATAATTGCATGTCAATCAGTAATTGCATGTCAGAAACAAAAACAAAGTGAAGTTTAATCGTATTTGCGTGAATGTTTTATAATTGACTAAACGTTGACAGCCATATCTTTTTTAATTCTTCTTAATCAGAGCATTTCTATTCATCTAAAGAGGTGAGTTACTCCTCAGTATCACCCTCAGGCACCTGCACCCCCCGGCCTGGTCGGGAATCACTAATCTATCCACCAACTGAGCAAACTGAACCTGATTCGTAGCTTCGCCCTCTGGGAGAATCGGAGAGCGGCGATGACATCAAATAGCTTCATGCCACATGCTCCGTGAACCTGACACCGCTGATTGGTTTATTAGACACAGCCGTCTTTTAAGACTCTAATGTGGGAGTGGTGTAGTCATATTCCACCGCAGGGCAGCGTTCACTATGTGTGAACAGCAACAATAAATCAGCTGGCACCTCTTTATCTGTGCGCTGCCCCTGCAGTTAACAGGATTGCAAAGCGACAAATTCTGTGCGGCATAATTACATCAATCTGATTACAATATTATGTTAATCCTATTAAGTCGTGATAATGGAGTAAAATGGCCACACTTTGTTTTTCATTTAGTTGATGCGCTTGAAGGGGGGGGGCATGTTCATTGAGACCAATGAGACGGCTGCGTATATTAAGATTTTAGACGTGTTATAATCTGTTTGTGCAATTCTCAATTCAAACTACCTGCACTAAGTAATATTTTAGCAGGTAGTACATGGTGGTGAGTTTCATTCTGAGAGTGACCTTGCCCTGTTTGAGCCTGACAGCTGCTCAGTCTGTCAGGCTTCTCTCCGTGTGCCACAGCAGCAGCTGAGGAGCCATTTTGAGGCCTGATGCATTCAACAGCTGGTGGTGCCAAGCCCAGGGTGGGTGAGGAGGAGGGGGAGGAGGGAGTGCCGCGACGTTGTCTGTATGTCGAGCCATGGATACATGGGACACAGAGCATGTCGTGCAGCAGGCACTCAGCCAAAGGGCAAAACAATGTTTGCTGGAGAAACGGGAAGGCTGCTTCACTCATGTTGCTCGGCACACATTCAGAGCTGAAACGAAATCACATTTCCCAGGATGTGTTTACATAAAATCAACGTTACCAGTGTCAGGTGATCTGGTGAGAGAAAACATCTCTACCACTTTGAATGTTTACGGACACAAGAGGATATGAGCGAGGGAGTCGTTTGGCGAATGACCTTTGTCTGGAAATATCTCGGTTGCACTTCATTGAACTCACTCACTCTGTAATGATGAAACTCATGCACATCCAGATGTTCAAAGCACATTCTTTTCCCCTCTTCTCTGGTGCTGTTTGGAGTGTTGCGGTGTGCACAGAGCGTCAGTTTGGTTAAAACGGAGCAGAGAGGACGCCACATTAAGGTGGAGTTTCCTGTAAAGTTGCCCTTCTCAAGCATAAATCATCCTTCATTTAAAAAAAAAAAAGACACTCAGGGAAAAGTCATTTTGCTTTTATGTTTTCACTTAGTCACAAAATCTGCTGTGGGTGTGAAGAAGTTTCTTTCTATGTGTATTTGTGTGAATACTTGATTTTTTTTTACATCTTTAGGACCTTTTCTGTCATAAACACTGACCTTGTCAGGACCAGTAGTCCTCATGAAGTCCAAAACCTGGTCCTGATGAGGTAGTACCTCAATTCTAAGACTATATTTAGGTTTAGGGTAACGATTTGAATTGTGGTTAGGTTAAGATTAGGGTTAGATATTAACTGGTTAAGGTTAGAGATAATGCTTAGTTTGTCCTGATGAATGCAGTGTCCTTAGAAGGATAGCTATGGGAACCTGTGTGTGTCTGTAATTGGATGTAAGGACATTTTGTCTGGTCCTTACAATTTTAAAGAGCTTTTTAAGGGTTAAGATCAACTTTTACTTTGGTTTAGGATTAGGATTAGGCTTAGCCGAGTGGTGGTTAAGGTTAGGGTGTTCTTGAGCATCCTCATTGTCACTAAGAATGTGTGCGCATGTGTGTGCAGATGACAAGACAGCTGAACAAATGAAGAAAGAGAGGTAAAAGTTTAAAACGAGATACACCCTGTGGATCCAGGCAGAACTGTGACCAATCAGACTGTCAGATACAGTTTAATGCAGATTTCTCAGGCTCTGCATCGCTGCATCTCTGAATCTATATAATCCAGGAATTTTTCATTACGTTGTAATATACAAATTTTAAATAATTTTGAGCTGTTTTTGAAAACTACAGTATGTGATAGTTATATGCCATTATTTTACCACATACAGTACACTATGTCTTTGTATATGGTTATATGGGTCCAGGCTGTCCTGTAAATAATAAACCATTTACTATCATTATACAAAAAGGATCTAATCTAAATATATGTAAAATACATCCAATCTGTTTAATCTGCTCCATGGTTTAGTTGTTTTAGCAAATATGTCGGAAATAAATCAAAATAACTCACAGATGTGGCAAATTAACTGATGCCTGTTATACCGTCTGTTGCATTATTTTCTTTCACAAGCCAACAGTATGTGACAATCTACACCGTCCCTTTTTTCAAGAAGGTAACATGTGGTAACATTTATTTTCTCTCGTAAAAAAAAAAATAGTCAGGATTTATGCCATTCTTTAGATGAACAGAATTCAAACTCATCTGCTGCTTTTACATGTAGCTTACATGGAGGGAGAAGACATATTCATTAGATAAGGGAAAATAAAAAGTGCTGAAGTGTCTTGTTGGAGCCAAGGTCTCTCTCCTCCACTCTCTAATCAGTAAGTTCAACTAAGTAGGGAATGTTAGTCTTATCACACACATAATATCTATTTAAGAGTGTATATTTGTATAAACCACCTAATCACTCCTGAAAAAAAAAATCATATAAAATCTGTAATGGAAGGCATTTTCCAAATATAAATTTGGAATCTTTTTAGTTTATTTACTATTATTGATAACTGACACATTTTAGAAGAAAAAAAAAACATGTAAAATTAAATCAAAATTAATTAAAACTAATTAATTTCTTTAATTAAAATTAAAAATATTATATTTTTTACTAAATAAATGTTTCCAGCCTTCAAGTTAGATAAGCTTTCGCCATCAGTCTCGGTTTTTTATATTTTCAATATTTCTTTTTGCAATATAACCTTCCAAAATAAAAGTGCCTCCACTGAAACTCGTCACCTGCTCTCTTCTAAATGAAAAAATTGGCCTAATGTGTCCTTATCACTGACAGAAAATCAGGTTGAAAAGAAACTTTCTTTGTGCAACACTTTCAACAAACTAACCTCCAGGACACAGGCACAGTGTGACAGTACCAAAGAAGATACACAATAAATCCAAATGTGGTATAACAGCAACAGTTTTTGTTTTTCTTTAAATGGAAAATTGTGTAAATCCATCTCATGTTGTTAAAAAATTAACTTGAATTCATGATATGGATCGTCAAAAGTCCTTTCCTTTTTCAGATTCTATTCCACCTATAGATCTTAAGGTATTCTTCCATAATCGTAAAAATGGGACTATACTACTGTACATTTTGAGACTGTGTTCATTTGTGCTGATGCCACAGTTGAGGGTGTGTGTTTTGAGGTCATTCACAGCGATTAACCTGCATTTCTGAGGGGTCAGACGAACGCGGCTTCCTTATCCTTGGTTGACACATTATGCAGCTCCTCTGCTGCGCCGAAGGTGTGCCAATGAATATTTCAGCCAGTCAAAGTGGAGATTACTCTCCAGTCAGATGTGCTTCTGGCACAGGCTGCAGAGCTACAGGTGGGGCTTTAGTGGCAGGCATGGGAAGAGCTCACGGGGAAATGAATTAATGCATCGTGGGCCGGATCACTTCAGTTTTGTGGAGAAGGTCGTGTGTAGAAGATTTACCTGCAGGATGTCAAGTGAAGTGAGTCTGATTTTTGTCCATAGCACAACTCCAATCAACATATCATGTATATAACAGCATTCGACAGTGGTCACGTGACGTTTTCACATCATAGACACTGTATATACAAATGGATGTTGTCTTCCAGCTTAAAAAGTAGGATGGACGTAGCAGTTGGCCACCAGGGGGCAACTCCTCTGGGGACAGCAAGAATTCCACCTAAATATGAGCTGCTTTCTTAGCCAGTAAATGTTTTCCTGAGGAGTTAATGGACTCAGTCCATGTGGCAACGACATCCAGAAATTTTACAGATGTCACCTATAACCAGGCTCCTATTGGGCAATACCAGCTGTCAATCACACTTGTTTACACTTAAAACTGTCTTTTGAAGTGGAGAAATATTCAAAACTGTAATTCCTCTGATCAATCCACAACCAACCTTGTCACATGACAAGGTTAGGTGTATTCATTTCTGTTCTCTCATTTCCACTGAATGGGAACATAATTTACATGTCCTATTGAAGAAGAGCTGAAAATAGAGATTGAGACCATTTTCCTCAGGAAAATGAGAGAAATAGGCTAATTTTCCCACAGAATACCATTCAAATGGACGTCTTTTCGGTCCTGGTAGAGCTACTGGATATATATTTTACTTCCTGTTGTATCTCAATTTTTTTCTATATATGCTCTACACTACCAGTCAAAAGTTTAGGTACACCTTTGGATAACAATGAAATGAAGTGTCCAAGCTTTGGACTGGTAGTGTATGTCTGAATGGCTTGTTTCAGGTCTTCTTCAATAGTACATTGTGTTAGTTTTGCAAACTCTTCCCATAGACAATAAATCACAGCACATATGAATGTGGTACAGTTCGTGTCTGCAGTCTGTGAATTTCTGGTTTCAAAAAATGACATGGAACTGGCCTAATAGCGAAACTTTAGGCTTGAAGAAACTGGTGTTTGTTTTGCAAATGGAAGAGTGCATTGATTTTCATGTACAGTCTACGGTTCAGATCTTGACCGTGATCTTAGCACATATTGCTTTGCATTTACATGTAGTCATTTACATTTCCATCTTAAGGGCTGCTAACACATCTAAATATAGATGCTTCCTCCTTTTGATGAAGCGCTCGGGATCACACCCATTCATCCACCTGCCCTTGTCTCTTTTGCACACTCTGTGGCATAGTGAGCATTCTCCCGCTGACTTACATTACAGGTTTCTCAGATTTGGCTTCAGCTGCTTATGTGTCACCCGGAAGGTTTTTGGCAATAGAGACCTCACATGTCTCATCAAAATATAAGCTCCTCTTACAATGCTTGTATTTCAGTGGAGCCTCTTTTTCCCACAATTATAAAGCTGAGCACAGGAATTGCCTTTAACCAGTCACTGTACAAATACTTTGACGTAAACCACGCATGAAAGAGCTTTCTTCTTCCCCCAGCAGTATTTAATGAAAGAAAATGCACAAAGAGGAAATGTGACACTATACTTTTATATAAACCCCTAAATCTATGCAGGCTTAACAAGTGATAACATTGGACTTGGTAAACTGTGTAGCCAGGATCTTATAGGGATGTGCAAAGTACAGCAGCTATTATTTAGACATAAGAGGCACATTATTCTTGGCTGCAGGCTCTAAATGTGCAAGAGGTACTTTGACTGCAGCTACAAAGGGGATATGGGCCCTAATCAGGGTTTTACTCATCCCTTTCCCTCTTATTCATGACAATACATCTCATCGTCGAGTATCCGTTCCCCTTTTTCATTTCTCTCCTCAGGGACAAAAGCAGCATCATAAGTGATATTCCATGCATCAAGTGTAGTTCTGCCAATTTATTTTCCATAAGACCATGTCAGTCAGGCTCAAAAGTAATAAGCCAGCACTGCTGGTGAAGACGTTTGCAAAATAAATAAAGCCTCCTTTCTGACACCACAAATGTGTGCATATGACATGCCGTCGCCATGGCACCGCCTGTCAGCATCGTTGTCACCGGTGTCGTCATGGCAGCATGGGCTGATGTTAATGTTTCCTGTGGGTGTTTCTCCTGCAGGAGTGTGGAAGTCAGCTACTGTTTGGCCAAAGGATTAGAATTTAAAAGAATAGAGAATGAAGTAATTTTAAAGAAAGAATATCATAATTTATCATAATAAATTATTTTTTACACAGGTATTAAAAGACAAGTCCCCTACAACTACTGGTCAGTAGGAGGTAGAATATGAAAGACATTTTTCTTTTCTCCACCTTTTTAATTATTCAGTCTGTTTCTCTCTCTCTCTCTCTCGGGGGAAACAGACCCGAGCTTTTGAACACATGTGGGGTTTGACTGGACGAGTACTGGTGTGTGTGTGTGTGTGTGTGTGTATATCCCTGTGTGTTTTGGATGGGGGTATACCTATTAACGTAGACTGGTTGCTGGAGAGAATCACCACTGTTTTCTTTTTCACTAGCGTGCCCAGAAAAGGTTTGCACTGTAGCCATGCCATACGCTCTACCCAGGAAATGGGCTTCACATTTTAACAGCACATCAGGCTTGGGTGACTTATGAGCCCTGTAAGCCAGTGTGAAGGTGCATTGTCGGCAAATTTTACTAATAAAGACACAGTATGGGGGGGTTGGAAAGAAAAACACTCTCGAGGGGCTTGTGTGAATCAGGGGACTGGCTGGTTTTAGCCCTGTCACGGGGGCCTCTGTGTTCCAGGTGTTGCTTTTTAATTGGCAATTCTGCAAGCATTTCACTTGCTTTTGCTTGTAAAGCGCTTTCATTCCATCTCCAAATGATGTAATTACCCTGCTGTCCCAGGCGTGAGGGCGGCATGAGAGGAGAGGAGAGGAGAGCTGCTTGCTCTCTCAGTGAGACGCCTGGAGAAGGGTTTCATGGGGTATGTTTTCATTTAGGTGTCCAAACACTATAAAGAGAGGCAGTCGTTGGCACAATAAACCGACAGTTTAATTTTATTTTTAACTCCCCCTGCTCTGTGTGCGTCTGATATTTATGAAAATCTGTGTGAGTGTAGGTTGAGAGTTAGCTTTGATGTACTGCATGAGGGTCAGCGGGTGACTTTTGGTCTGTGTTCCGGGACATGGGTTTTATTTTTGTTTGTCCAAAATGTACACTTTTTACAAAACCATGGGAGCATATTTTTATTTTCATCACAGCGTGAGATTGACATCCTGAAAACAATGTAAATCAGTCCTTTTTGCTTTGATTTGTGGTGCAGCACATTGCTTGATCATGACAAGCAGAAACAGTGCCAATGCAAATATATATTTTTTTAAACATTGCTGCTCTTCACCCTTCTACAGGGAAGTGTTTTAAATAAGTATGAGAGGTTTACAGTTACAAATATGCTAATAAAGTCAGCAAACCCATGGAGTGATTTTATCACTTAAAATTTTATGGGAAGGGTAGATTTTTGGAAAGTTATTTTCCTGTTTATGTGGTGTGGAATTCCCTCTGAAACACAGAAAGGTCAAAGCCAAAGCCAAGTGTTTGTCGGTGGACTGTGTGGAGACGTGTAACATTAACCTAAAGTCATTTGACTAAAACAAATCTCATGATACCCCTGAGGATTGCGAACCCTCATGAACAAGTTCAGCCTGTCAGCTTGTGGCATGGAGCAAGCGCTGAAATATAAACTTTATTTGATCAACATCGCCTACCGATGAAGGTGAAAAACACTAAATTCCACTGAAGCTGCATGACAAAATAACAGCACGGATGTAAAAACGTAGAGGAGAAAGTCAAAGGGAGAACATTCTTTTTGCATAAGCCCTACCTGGCAACGTTTTTGCATATCAGCCCTCCCCAGTGCCTGTCGGTGCTCCAGCAGTGGCTACTTTGCCAAAAACCACAAAAACAAGCTGTTCGCTATCACGACTGTTCCCATGGGAACAGACCCGCACAGGGTGTGCCTGCATCGACACTCATCTGCACAAACAGTATGCAAGCCTACTCCCCATTACACTACATAAACCAGGAAAGAAAGAGGTGGGAGTGTTACAGCCTCCACCTCTACCATCGGCTGCCTCATTCTCTCAGAAGCAGGGCCTCCTGCAGAAACCCTGCTATCAGTGTAAGTGATTTGCTGGCTCTGCTTGTGAAAAGTGCCACATGGGGGAAAAAAAGGATCAAGATTCCAGAGACGCTGGGCCTGCAGTGCTCATTCGCACACTTCCTCCCCTTAATAAAGACCACACATTCCCAGGGGCTGGATCAACACTGGGCCAGCAGAGCTGCGGTTCCAAGACAGCCGAGGCCACAGAAGATAAACGGGAGGGGGGAGGGAGGGGGGAGGGAGTGGGAAAGTCGACGACCAAAATAATAAACAAATGACATGTAAATTCCAGGCCACATTAAATACTTGTTTCAATCACACAGCTCTTCTGGTTTCACAATTAACTCGTGTTATCAAGTCATATCTCAGAGGGTTAAGGACCTTCCTTAGTCCGGCTGCATCACCACAGGTGGCACTAACACTCGGTCCATGTAAGGCTACTGCTCTACATTGTACAGTAAACACTGAGAGGCCATAACTAGCAGTAGAATTAAATTAGTATATATGTACAGAGAAAATAAGAAAAAAAAGTGCTGATTCACATATGTTCACGCACAGCGTAATGAAAAAAAGAAAAACATATACAATATACAGTATGTAAATGTGAATGTTTTCATTTTTGGCAAGACATTTCAAGATAAAAAAAATGAAATACCAAAACACATTTTCCACACTGTCAACAGGATGTAGACTATTTGACCAAATAAATAGCCACTATGAAACTAGCAGCATGTTTAAGACTTCTCTGAGCCACTGCCAACAAACGAAGAATTAACTGCCTTTTTTTGTACATCCAAGAAAAATAAGAAAAAAAGAAAATAAATCCTGCTTTTAGGAAATTTACGACGTCCAGTTGTCTGGGATCCGCTTACAATATGCTGAGTCACCTTTTCAGGTGACGTTGCCGACTGTCGTTTGTGATGTATAACATAAGAATTAATGAAATGACTTTAGTTGCAGCTGAATTCAATTATTTTAATGATGCCGCCGTTGGTCCTGGTTTTGATGTAGGAATGTTGCATCATTCAGAAAAATTGTAAACAAAACCACTTCTAGGGAACCAACAATATTTTTTTGCATTAAATTAGAAGCAGTAAAACTTAAAGATGAGCATTTGTCTTGACATCAAATCTTCTACAGGGCAGAATAAATTGATTAACTAATATTTGCTTTAAATGAGAGAAAATAAACATGACCCCAGAGAAATTTGTCGGCATGCGTTCAAGAAGCAGTCAGGGAGGAGTGGCATAGAGCATAGTAAATCAAGTAAAAAATATGGAATAAATTCTATGAAGAAATAAAAACATGTAGAACACTATAATCAAAATTAAATCTCTTTAGAAATTAACTTCCTACTTTTTTTTTTTTCATATTTGCCTTGTCTTGGAAATTTAATGCATTAAGACTGCTGATGTTTATGTTTAATTTAGGTTTTGAATCAGTTTATCATTTAATCATCATATAAACACTACCTTGCAATGCCTTTCAAACACTAAGCTTCCCCTTTGTATTAAAGAGCCAGTGCTAATTATAGCAGGAAGATCCTCCTTGGCACACACATGTGCTGAGCAGTGTTAGTTGACAGGTTAACATGTGTGTAGTTCTTTATTTTAGACTGACATAATAAAATAAGAGGAAGCTTGTGGCATGAAAATCGACACGCTCATGTTTCTATAAAAGCTGCATTTCATAACTTTTTGCTGCTGATATTATTTTATTATTATTTTGTTTTTATTTTGCTTTTGTTCTGTCTTTGTCAGTCAGTACAGACATGACTGAGGGAGCATTTAGTGAGTGTACACCATGGATCCATTATGAGAACTAGATAGAGTCTCACCCTTGGCGTTGTTCATTCCTATGAAGTCATTTCTGACTTCCGGGTTAATTTTCAGCTTATGTGGCCCAAAGAGTTTGTACAAAAGTGTCACTCCATTTTTCTTGGCTTTTTATGGCCATTAAGAAAGTTTTGCATAAATGAAACTGTGAATTGCACATGTAGAATTTAAAGATCTACAAACGACTATGTCTGTGTCTCGAGGTGTCCTGTAAACACATTTACATCTCTTTTACTATTGTGGTCTATTGGAAAACTGCTTTTTGGGCTGTATTAGTGTTTTTGTTGCAGTACCACAAGTGGCCAGTGAAGAAAAAAATTAGACACAAGCCAGAGTGGGAGGTCTATTCAGTTCTTGTAATACATCCATGGTATACAAGTGGAGAAAAAAAGCATTTATCCCATCAAACTGTTTTCTGAAAAAATGTCTATGAAAACTGCTCAAAAACTTTTCATAGACATTTTTTCAGTTAAACTACAATCTGTTTTGCAGTTATCTCACTTTACTAGAACAATACTGCTGTTGCTTAAATCTGTCTGGACAAAAAACAAATCACTTCCTGTGTGCAGCATTGGGCAGCATGACATCTTAACACCACTAAACAGAGAAACACAGTGTGAGAAATCTGAAGGCCTGATGGGCCGAAACAGTGTGGTGTGAACTCATTGACAGTGGTAGACAATGTTATATTTTACATGTTTTTTTGAACTGCTTTTCTTGGCATTATTTCAGTTTCATTGTAGTTTCAAAAGAATTTTTGAGAACCTTGTTACAGTCCTTATATGCAAATGAAAGTAATTATTCCTCTGATTGTGGTCAGTTTGTTTATTTTAGTTTTCCTCCCCCACTGCATAATTCATATCCTAGCAGTGCCAAGATTGCTAAAATGTAAAAACCAGCAGGGAGGGAAACATAACGCTTTTTAAGTGAGCAATAAATCTGGCACTTAAGAAAGGTTGTCCGTGTGTGTGAGGCTGTGTATTTGAGCGTGTAAATGTACTCAGTGTCCTTAAGTCCATAGCCTCCAGAGCTGTCAGATGTTGTCTGGCCCCACAACATCCGTAACCCATGACCCCTGTAACTCCTGTTTTGTTCTCGGCACTCCAGGCCCCTCAGATATCCCTGCAGTCCAACTCCCCCAGATGGCAGACGCTGCGCTCTTCTCCATTCCTCCACACTACCCCAGTAGCCTTTGACCTCCCCAGCACCTCTGCCTCTCTGTGCGGCTGGCCTCACATTCCAGTAAAGGAGCTGAAACCTGAGCTCCCGGTGAGCTCATCGCCAGGCCACAGAATCAAGAGTTAAATGATACCAAAAAACTGTGAGAGAAGAGAAAACGCAGACAGAAGGGGGAGAGGCAGCCACTGGTGCAGGACAGGTCTGGAACTGGTTCTATGCGTCTGCTCGCCGGGGCTCCAAAGGGGTTGAGTTACGCCAGAGAAAGCGAGGAGGAAGAGGAAGAAGAAGAAACTGTGGCGTCTTTGGGTTATCTCTGCTTTTGTGTGTCTCCACTGCCTGGCTGACTGGTGCCTGCAGTTTCCTCTTGACACACTCTAGCAAGCCTGCCGACCTCCATCCGCGCTTTCAAGTTAACGAGTCCCCGTGGTCTCGTCCTCAGGTCTGAGAGCTGGGCTGGGATGTGAGTGTAATACAGTGAGGTCTTGCTCTCCACTCTCTCTGTGTCTCTGTTCTTCTGCGATCCTGCCTTGACCACCAAGTGTCCAAAAATGGTAAGTGTCCCTCTTTAAAATGTCCTTCAGGGCATGTGTGTGTATGTGTGTTTTAGCAACACTGTATGTCTCTTTGCTAAAGAAAGAGTAGGACGTAAGAAGAAGAAAATCTTTTACCCCGAATGTCATTGTGATTCATGTCTCATATTGTGATGTGCACCATTAAGATGCTTAATCACTGCAAACATAATTAAACCAATCAGCGTCTCTCTCATCCTCAGTTTGGAGGATGACTCCACCAAGTTTGAGAAAGAAGCTCTTTAGCCGAGAGCATCTCTGGCTGAAAGCAAAGATGCACATTTAAAAGTTCTAGCTGTGCCATTAGATAAACCTTTCAGTCATGAATTATTCATGCATGCCATGTTTCTTTCTAGTTCACTGCCTGTAGTTCACTGACCTCGTGCTCTTGTCTTGTCAGCCTCTGAGGTGACAAATCCCTCTGAAGCAAAGTTTTAAGCAGGGTTGATTATTTTAATGGCTGCCCTACAGGAGGCACTAAATAAAAGGACGAGTACACATTTTTAAGCATAATAAAATCATACAATCACATCCTCTCTCGGGGTTGTTTTAAATATTCAGAACTGTGAAAGGGCCAGTTTACATTCTTAAATCTGCCACCTGCTCTTCCCTTCCTGGCGGAAAGTAATTTAAAATAATTGTGAGCGTTTTGCGGCAATAACTCCAAAAGTGTCTGAGGTGAAGCTCTAACAATTATCTCTAACATCTCTTGCAATGGTCTCATTATTTAAATGGGCATGAAGTGCTCCATTGTTCCTCACAGGTAAACACAACTCACTTTCTTGGGAAATAATGACATCTCAATAATCAAAAACTTTTTTATTATCATTATGCCAAGGACAGCTTTCTTGAGTGTACTCCATTTAAAAGAAGCTGTTTTACTCCCTGGTTGGACTTAGAACACAGCCAGCACACCATGTCCCACACCATGACTGACACTGTGACTAATGAGTAAACATTACAGCTCACAGAGAATAACAGCACACAACTCACCGACATCAACACATGGCCTCTAATGTTTCTTTAGCTTGGTAAATTCACTTTTGTTTTATTACTTATGGAGCATTTTGGGGTTTTTTTTTTCCTTGTAAAAACTGAATTCAATGTCCAAAATGATCCATATCACTATTTACATATAGAGAGCCACGAGGAGCAGTGCCAGCATCGTATTTGACATGCATTTATTTTGTGATCTTAAAGCGCATCTTAAATTAAACCACATGAAGGAATTACAGTTAAAAACTGTTCTTCATTTTGAAGCTTTTCTGTCTCCAAACATTTTCTTTGATTGAAGTCTTGCTAACATGTTTTTCCTACTATCTATAACTCTTATGCCACTTCCATAGCAACAAGGAGCATTATCTTTTGTTTTATATAACATTTGCCCATTTATAGTAACAAGACAAAATAAATATGATTACTATGTACTGTAATCAAAGTACTGATTAAGCATAATACTAATTATGAAGGTACAATAGTTTTTACATAATATTAAAATATAAGTAAAAGGATAAATAATTGAAAGGATAAGCAGTTGAGCTATTTTCACAGTTGTCAATCTTATTTTCTGTTTTAAATAATTTTCATAGAAGATATTTGGATTTTGGACATTTAAAAACTTAACGCTTGGCTTATTTTTCATTTGGACATCCATAGAGACTTTTATCATATTCCATTTAATAAACCCATAACTTTAAAGGATAATTGACCGATTAATGGGAAATTGATACATGCCCTTTTTTCTTTAATAAGATGATCTCATATTTCCAGAATATTAACCCACAAAGTAATATGTGACTGTAGCTTTCAAATAAACGCTGCATCGTGTAAGAGCATGTGCCAGTTTGAGGTGACCTTTCCAAATCGCCCAAACGACATTAGTCATGATTCATGCATAAGTTCAGAAAATATGTCACTAATCTGTCAACACAGGTGACAGCTCAACATGTACCCTCTGGAGCGTACGGGTTCAAGTGCTGAAAGTAAACTCTTTCACCCATAATTGCTTTGGGCAACAGGCAGGTAGTCAAAAGGGTTTTATATAGAGGGGACATGAATGAGTGCGTTTGACAGCTGGAATGTGTTTTTGTACAGTGCAGGTGGAAAGAGAGTGAGCGAGGCGATGCTGTTTTAAACTCTTCTAGCCATTTAAAAGCTACAATTAAAAGGATTTGACATTTTTTAGGCACTAAGAATGACTTTTTTATACAGTACAGTGCAAACACACGCTCCCTCGCGCTCTTTTTGGTGAAAGTTCTATTTTCTAATCATCAGACTGTTCAGTTACTCTCTCTCTCCTTCAGCATTACTGACTGTACAACAGAATTGATCAGCTTCCTGGCAGGACATTGAATCAGTCCTCAACAAGCTGAGTCCTATTGTACTACAGTCAGCTGACCACAGTAGCTAACTGAAGGCATGAATCAGACGTTGTCTGGCAGTGGACACGGCCCGGGGGCTCACTTTTTTGCAGCGAGGGAGCAAAAGGGGAGAGCTTGAAAGAGAGTGTGAGGAGAGCACTGAGAGATGTTCGAGGGCTACACAGAGAGAGAGAGAGAGAGAGAGAGAGGGAGAGGCGGAGAGTAAGACCACGGGCTGGTTCTGTGGCCAAGTGGGAGATGTAGCACAAGGAGAACCTTGTTTGTGCACCGTTGCACCGTTGTCTGGGCATGTAGCGGGAGGACAAGGCCTCTCATGGGTGAAAGAAAAACAGAGTCAAATACCAGCGGATAATGTGATTACAGGCAAATTGGAGAATGAAGGTTAATTGGAGTTAAGTGTCCACTAAGAAACGACCCTATATATGTATACATCTATAAGTCTGCCAGCAGGTCTTGAAATCTTAGTGCTGCCGTTAAAGTAAACACATAACTCAGTCGTGTAGAAAGAATGTTGTAAATGTATATTTTCTGAAGGTAATACCTGGACACTTGAGGTCCAATCATTAGATTAGAGTCAATGACCTAGACATGTGAAACAGAATAACACGAGAACCATTGTAAAAAAAAAAAAAAAGAGAGAGAGAGAGAGAAAGAAAACATTAAGCTGCTGCAGTGACCTCAATGCAAGTGTCTCACTTTTTTGGAGGTCAAACTCAGAACCCTGCAACGCCGTCTGTGATAAATCCCGCCAATAGCTGTTTTCATCAAACACTCATAATTTTCCACTTGGTGCCCTATTTATGAAGGATCTGTCATTCGGAGAGGCAGACGACCCTGGCAATGTTTAAAAAAGCTTCAAAAGCACAACCTTGACCTGGAACGCTCGGTAACGGCTTTGATATGGGAGGAAGAAAAACAGCTCCTTTTTGCCATATATTTCAGCTTCCAGCCCTCTTGTTTTCTGGCTGATGCTCACGCTGTTACGGTCAATCCAAATTTATCAGCCTGTGTTCTTTACAGAGCATAAAAAGCATAAAAGGGAAATCACAGCTTTGATTACTCCCGTAACAATGTCCTCAAAAGGCACTGCAATCCAAAATACTTAGGGATTTAGAAAACCCTATAAACATTCAAAGTGGCCATTTAAATTTGGCCCGAGTGCTGTCATTGAACAGGCACTGCAAAACTGTAAATTACAACCTGCATTATAGCACTGGTATGTGATTGGGATGGATTTAAGTGTGCTTTGACATGCAAGTAATGAGAAACATGAGTGGAACATGCTACTGATCACTTAAAGGAACACATGCAGTGTCTCAACAGGATGTGGTGTTGTGTTCGCTGTCATATTATAGATGCATTAGCTGTGTGGGCAGCACCAAAAAAAAAAACGATTTGTAAGTTTAATGTTCTACACATGAGGCAGTTTGTTCAATACATCACTTTCTGACTCCTTATGTTATTTTTAACCATGTCAGGATCCAAAATCTAAAGTGCAGATTTTTTTTTTTTTTTTTTTAAGATTAGAACTTGCTTTGAGTTTGCCAACACCATGTTTGAATTTAAGAGAGCAGGATGCAGTGTTTAAAGATGACTCTCGTCATTCACATGACATGTGCACATATGCCAAAAACGGGTCTTGCAGACTAACTTATGCTTCTACAGTCTTGGACCCATATAGCATTAGTACTGTGTCCCTGAACTAAGCAAGCCAGCGAGGCATGCATGTATGACATATCAGCAGGATGACTGATTTCCTGTTGGCTGCCTGCACAGGTTAGATTTAATAATAAAAACACACATTTCTGTTGAACTGAATGAGAGTTTGTGGTGTTGAGGAAAAGTATTCATTGTTATACATCTTAGTATAGTGTATGTGTTATATTTGGGCATATGCTTTAGACAGTAGTCTACCAGTGAAGTGTTTCTAATCTGTACCAACACTGTTCACACCTGCCACGAGAAACACACACACCCAGATGCTTCAAGTTCCTCCACAAATATGTCCAAAAATGATTTATCATTCTTTGGAAAAAAGTGCACAAAAGCTACAGCAACATTCCACTTTGCTGTTTGTTTTGTGCAAGAGGTGAAAAGGATTCAGTTGTTAGTATGACCTCTCAAAAAATCTGGAGAACAGCTTGTGTATTTTTGAAATCTCATAATTATTTTGCATCTGCTGCATAAGGAAATGTAAACACCTTCCTGGCTTTCTGTTGAGAGCAGGGCTGTGTATGATTGAGGAGGCTGACGCACAAGTTTTATGGCCTGTAAGCAGGGCCGTTCTTGTTTGCTTTGGAGCCGACTGAAAGCAGCCAAAAAAGCATCTGCAAATGCCAGAGAGCGCAGCTGCCAGCAGGCATCCAGCACACAACAGAGAGAGCCCCGCTCCTTGATTTTCTGCTCTAACTACACTGAACTTTTCATGCTCGTGATGTCGTTTGGACTGCACCACTTCAAATGTCACCTCTGACCCTCATCCTGCCATTCTTATCACACACTTTATGTTCACACCTACTAAAAACTCTGTTTGTTGCTAAAAGTTTAGGACTGAAATTGTTGCTGTAGTCAAGTAATGTTGGATTTAGGCTTCGGGTAATGTGAAACTACATTTGCCTTTGGTAATTAAACTTCTACACTGGCAATCATTAAGGTCAGACCCATTTTTCTTTTCAAAAACAAACCAAAATAGGACAGTGGATAAGATTAAAGTAGGCCTGGTTTATCTCCATTGATTGGAGTGGTATTAAAAATGACGACATACACAGCATGTGGTGAAGGTTCTTTATGATATAGGCTGGAACAGTCACCCTTTATGTATCCAAAAGTAAAGCCCTGGAATACATAAAATAAAATATTTGAATTTTGTAATACAGCAGGATAATTTTTTATTGGGCCATGGAAGCAGTTGGGCTGGGCCTGGATGACAAAGCTGGACGCTAAATTTCTTTTACACTTTTATTCCACAGCAACAATGAATAGAAATGGTATTTGGAACCACTATTAAATATAAGAACAACAACTATAAGCTATTTCTATTGCCAAGCTGTTCCCCGAGAATTCAATCTCTTCTGAATGTGAAGTGTGCTGTGGAATGTTTTTTATAGCATATATCATGAAAGGTGTATTCCATTAAAAATGACAACTTCAAGCTATTTTATTGCCACATGCCAAATGGTTTATACAGAAAGTTGTACAAAGTCGAAGTCAGGGGCTCTTATTTTGAAAGCCAGGTTGAAAAGGAAGTGGTGCTATGTAGATTGGCACACTGACTGTTGTCTATGACTTAATTAAAGTCCGGTCATGTCATTATTTTATTTAAAAAAAAAACACTGGACCTGCCGTAAATAATTTCAACAGGAAGTAGTCATAATTCGCACAGGCCCAGAACAAAATGAGTTTCCCGTACAAGTGACAAGAACTGTGGCATCATCAATGCAGCTCCTCAGCTCTGATGCTGATTCAGGACTAGGCTTAAGGAAACACTATATTAACATATTCCAGATGCTCTCAGCATCACTTTGAAAGGTTTAGTATCTGTTCAAGTATTGCTATTGATAAAATCCAAGGTATACCATAAAGGCACTGCAGAGACTGCAGAAGAAAGTTCATACTGTATGAGTTCATTTAACAGCAGTGGTGGAAAAATAATTACAAAGAAATTCTCATGGTACACTCAAAGGGAAGGAGTTTTCTTGACTGTGTCTGCTACTTATTTTTCCCCCCACTTCTCTTCTCTTCCAATTCTGCTGCTTACATTTGAAATATATAGTTGCATTTCAGATACCGATCACAACCACTTGGGATGTAACTCCTGTTTACAACAGCAGTGTAAAGATTGAATCATGATTGTCATGTTAGAGATGTCTGTCAGCTGCTGGCAGTTTCACCACAGAGCATTTTCCACTTTCATCTGTTTGGATGACTTCATTAAGTGAAAATGTTTCAACTGGAGAAGGAAAAAAAAAAATAAAGGAATAAAATTCAACCTTTTCTTTTCGTCTTCCCTGCACAGTTAAAGTCATTAAGTCAAAACAGTATGGGTCATAATTTGCGATTAATGATATGTTATCTTTACGTGTTAATTACATACATTTGTGTTCTATTATATGCATAATAATAGAATAAAATAAATCATCGACTCCCACACGTTGTCACCTTTTAAGGTGAATTTATTGAATAACCACTGTATGTTTTGAGCCTTCATCGGCCGTTTCACACAGCATAGGTCAACGAGTCTGTATGCAAGTAAGTGCATTATTTATATAACAGCTTTAAAGAGCAGAGATGTGGCATAGTGCTTTCAGAGAAAACATAAAAAAATAGTGGTAAATGATAGTTTATTAAAATAAAATACAGGTAAGAGGAGTGAGACCTCCTACATACTGACTCAACAGCAAAATTCTCCTTCATCAGTGTATCACTGTTGGCTTTTGTTTGAAACCAAATACAAAACAAATAATTAGGAACAAATACTGTTACTTTAACTCTCATATTTAGCTGTAAGCTAACTGAACTTTAGGACCTTAATTACATTGTTGGTACAGGTGCATTAACTTAAACACTGGCGTGCCTCTCACACTGCTGTGTTCCCCTCGCTTGCCAAATGTGATATCACCGTCATGTGTTCTGCGTTACACCTTGCGTGTGACGCAAAGGACAGTTTGCAATCTGATTTGAGTGGCTTTATGGCTAAGCCGCTTAAAATTTAATTTGAATCGGATTTCAAACCACCTACAGCATGATTTTTACGCATTTGTTGCCATACACATCCAATCTGATTCCAATCTGGATATGCCAAACGTCTGATTCAGGCTGCCAGTCTGAGCCCGAGCTCCTGCCTTCACCAATATTCTCTGTTTTCCCATCTGTGTCTCTGTTTGTATGGTTTTCTCCTCTCTGTTTTTCTCAGCAGACATTGTGACATCATCCCTCACTTTTGTTGCCTCAATACTCAAACTTATGACTAAAAGATACGAGCTGGATCAAGGGTCTGCTCGGTCCATCACGCCCGCTCCTCTCCCAAACTAAGCACCGCAGAGACATTTTGCAACTCACTATTGCTCATCTCAAACTTTTATTTTTTTTTTTTTTCTTTATTAAATTTTCATACCTGCAGTGAAACCCACAGTATAATATCATGAAATGAAATAATGCACTCATATGGGAGCAAATTTAATCATTTTGTTTATATGTACGGCTTTAATAACAACTGACGCATGATTCACTCTCGGTAAAAGTGTGGTAAGCATGCTTTTTTCCAGGCTGAGGCTTCCCTGCCCGACCTGCTTTCAGTCAGACACACTCAGATGAAGTTCAGGCTTTGACAGCCCTCACTGGAGAACGTGAAAACTCTGTGTGCCTGTTGACTTCTCTTTGGATATGTGTCTTTTTGTTTGTGGAAGTTTTTCACCTGTCTACACAAATTGCCCCCCCCCCCCTCTTCCAATCTACAGTATATGTTGCCTTCTTCTTCTTCTTCTTCTCCTTCTTCTTCTTCTTGTACTTTGTATGTCTGGGACGCTCCTCACTCCTGGCACTTCTACACCATTATTTCCCTATTTTGCATGTCACTTGCTGAGTTAGCTCATGTTGTCAGCTGCCTGCTGAGTGATGCATTCGCCTCCATCTCATAAGGCTCACGGTAATTGCGGGATAATTGTTTTGTCCGGTGAGGCAGCATGCAAAAGCCCAGTACCTCCTCAGATTTTTTTTTCCTGCTGATTTTTGTCAAAACAATACATCATCAAAAGAATAAATAGAATGAAACCTATGAGCTCCGTCGACCGTGGAACAATATTGTCACATTTCACAAATCCCAATTATTCAAATAAACTGTATGGTACACGAACACAGAGAAATAATCTCCCCCAGGTGGCGGACCGTTTTCACTTCCTCGTCGGAAAAATAAGCTTTCTTGACTGAATGCAGCCTCTGGCGAGCATCCAGCTCAGCCACATTCCACTTTCACATGACCTTCTCCCAGACCTGGCCCCAAGCGAGAGCTCCACCGTCCGTCCCTGACCACACCTCTGTTCGACTGGCCTAGATAATTCAAGGACTGCTTATCTTTACTTATTCTGCCGCCTCCTCCTCCTCCTCACTGTCTACTCAAGTTTGACTCAACTCCAGGGATGTAACGGGCTTTGTAAATCCTTCTGATGTGTATTTACAGTTTAACAAGGACAGATACATCCCCTCTTGTACATTCAAGCCTTTGTAATTTATCATAGTAGTGAGCTAGTGTTCTGTCAGTCTCTGTAGCAGGTTTGTACACAGATGTCATATTTGGACGGTGCTAATTTTTAAGAATCAATCAACTAGAGTTGCACCAACTGCTGGAGTTGACTCTCCTCCTCCATCATTCAACCAACTCCCAAACTCGTCTCCGAGTTACTTTAATGTAACTCTATGACTTTGCCTTACTCAGTATTTGCTGAGCCATGGATATGTAAATGAGTCCCATCTCTCTCTCCCGTATCGCCCCTTAGCTCCTCGTCTGCAGCTCCTCACCTGCTCATCAAACACACACACACACACTCATGTTTGTGCTTCTATCAGAGTGAGGACCCTCATAGACATAATACATTCTCTAGCCCCTTACCCTAACCTTAACCATCACAACTAGATGCCTAACCCTAACCCTAACCTAAACCCAATTCTAACCCTAACCCTAAAACCGTCTTAACCCTCAAAAAGCCCTTTTAAGGGGTGAAAAAAGTGAGGACCAGCCAAAATGTCCTCATTTTGTCAAAATGTCCTCACTATGTAGGTGTTTATACAGTTTTTGGTCCTCACTCTGCACACACACACACACACACACACACCTCTGCCCTTTTTTTCGTTTTCTACTGTTCACGATACAACTGCAAGTGTTAAAATAGCAGAATCGCAGGCAGACATGTATGAACCAGAAACTTCCAACGTCCAGGGACAGAGATGAAGAGGACAGCATAGCATAGTTTGGTTTGACTTCTATAGATAGCAGTTATTACTGTGTCGTTGTGGCACATCTCCAGTTATTGGCTTCTCCTCTGACACCCATTTATATCCTGGTGAAATGACATCAGTGGTGTGGCATGTGAAACCCACATGTCTGACTCCATTGTTTGAGTCTGTCATAGTCTGCAGCTTCAAGGTGGAAAGACTGTGTCATGGTGTTGACTGTGTTTTTTATTCCCCCCCCTCATAATTTGTATCATATAAAAACACCACATGGTCACGTTAACAGGGTTACACATCAGATTTTTATTGAAGGGTGTCTTTAATTGAGTTAGTTGCTTAGCTTTGGACGAGTCTGGCATTTTATGACGTGCACACACTCAGTTTTGTTGAGTTTTGGTGACGTATTGTAGTTTGGTGTGACACTTTTAAATTTTAAGCAGCAGATTAGCCGTGCTGCACCTCTTTATTGTAGATTAATTGTATAGTTTAAAGGATATACAGACAACAGTGGGGAAATGGGTCTGGAGAATTCACCCAAGTAAATTTCAGACTCTGTAACCACCTAAATAATCTTTTTAAAAAAAAATTAAAAAATTATATTTTCTATTCAGCTCCTACTCAGCTACTTCAGCTTCATTTGCACTCATATAGTTTTGTAGTAATTCGGTATTTAATAATTATTTTTTACCACTATTTTATGGCCTTGTGTTATTATTTTTATTTCAAATAACTCAACTATGTTGAGTTGGTACTTAGTCTAAGAATTCTAATACTGGTATATGACAGTAACAAATCAAGAATAAGCCTTGGTTACAGTGACAGCCTCCTTTCAGAAAAATATATATTTTGTATTTTTTTCCATCAAAATGAATTTTAACCTCTTAAAATGTTGTTTTTTTCTCCCTCTGTCTCCGCATGAAAGAGGAAAATATAATCTTTAATCTTGGAGACATATTTTGAATAAAACGGTTTAGTGAAAATGTTATTAATCTTAATGGAAAATCTCCAGTAAAGTACTGACATCTCTCTGACACGTCTCAGATTTTAACTCGGGTTTTATTTATTTAATGAATTCTACGGGAACATGTGAAGCTATGCTTCTAACACAGGAAACAGAGTGCGCTTTTTTGCAATGATGGTGACTGTGTGTTTATATTAAGGAGTCGGGGAGACAGAGCCATGCATTTGCTGTAAATTCTCCAATAACCTTGGAGAGTGCAGGGCATCTCTTTGAGAATCCCACATCAAACGAGACTGCATGTCAGCAGAGGGTTATGCATATATTTCCCTTGTTCTTCCCATCCAACAGGAACAGGCAGGCAGACAGGGGAAACTGATGAGTAAATACATAGATGCAGCGTCCAAAAGGCAAATCAATCACATTATCAGGGTTCAGTGCTCTGTTCTGGATCTGTGGTGCTACACGCAGAGATGTTGTTTTCGTGTGAGGGCATCTGGAGGAGATTAGGGTCCAACCTGACACTGCAGCCCCGGTGAAACATGACTCAGGGATAAATTGAGGCTTTTAGACCATGTGTCTGTCTTCCCACACATAAGTTGCTTTGCTGGTTGCTTTGTTTTTCCATCACCCAATAAAACACACATGCTGTTATCTGATACCACCACACTCAGAGAGCAAACAAGGCTCTGCCAGTCTAATTTTCTTTGTCTGCCTCTTTTCCTAAACAAGCCTTTATTAGCACTTTGTGTGCGATTTTTATTATTTTTTTTTTAATTAACCATGCAGAAATGCAAAATTAGCTTCGCAAGAACAAGATGTCTCTGCCAATATTATTAATTTTGAATCAGCCTGTATGCGCAGATTGCACATCACTGTAACAGAATGTAATTTGTAAGGTCAGCAAAAACATTTCCTCCACACAACCAGAGCAGGATGGAGCACAGAATAGGGAACGTGAGGGAATGTAAGAGAATAACACGAGTTTAGGCTCAGCCGAGGCCAAATTACCTGCAAATAAAGAAGAAAATGTCAGTATTCAGAGCTCTTGTTTTGGTACAGTCTACATTGCTGTGGGCTGGACGCCTATTAGATTTAGCCTGCGTTTCCACTTGTGGCTCAGATGGGGCCCTCTGACAGCCTTGATCCAGTTTCGTGTGAGCTGCGGACGCTCTGGGGAGCTCACATTTGCTCCTCTGTTATGGGGGCAGAGGGGGACTAATGCATGTCACTGATGCCACCTGCAGTCAGAGAAAACAGAGTTGACTGCCACTCAGCTGGACACTAATGCAGCAGAAAAAGAGCTTGGGGGGGGGAAGAACTGTGTTACTACATCAACTGACCCAGGTCATTTAGCTGAAATTATATACTGTACGTGTGTGTGTTTGTGTGTTTTATCATTGTACACACTTCTCCTCTGTCTGTGTTTTAGTGCTGGTAGACTTGCATTTTCCTCTGTGAAAGCTGTTTTGTTGCTTCATAATTGCCAGTCAAAATGCTGCTGCTGCTGCTGCTGCTGCTGCTGCTGCTGTGAATTGCATTCTTTATAATTATTATTGTGAGGGAATATGTGAACTGCGGTAGCAACTTGACATGTTAACGTAGAAGCATATCTGCTGGCTTTCGTGCTGAGCCTGACAAACTCTTTCTGTGGCCCTGAGAATGTGTTTTGGTGCATGTGTGTGTGCACGAGAGAAAGTTGTTTCCATTTCTTCAACTACTCAAAGAGAAAACTATATGGTGCTGTTCTCTTTGAGAACGCGCGACTGTCCCCGCATGGGTTTCCATTTCAAAGCCCTCAGCACCTCAGCGATGCAATTGCTTCCTACTGCAATTTATTATAGGCAAATTGGAAGATTCCAAGACTTGATTCAGTTTGTGTTGGCGCTGAATGCGCAGGCTGGTTATTTAAACTCCCTTTCTCCATCCCCGTCTATGGCCGGAGCTGTGACTCGTCTTCCATCCCAGGTTTGTGTTAGTTATTGTAACCAAGCCAACAGGAAAGCGCTCAGAGTGAGAAATAGAGAGAGAAACAATAGGAATGGCCTTTTTTCCAAAGCAAAGAGGGAGGATGGCAGTAGTCCCATTAGTTGACCCCCAGGAGAGTTCTCTGGAGGCATATAGGCTTACCAGCGTCAAAGCAGAAGAATATGCACCATGCAGCATCAAAGCACAGCACTGGGGCCGGCTGAGAGCTCGTGGTGACATGTTGCTGTGGGACCGAGCACTCTCCACCATCATTACCGTGGATCTCGCACATCATCTATTTATAATCAGTTTTCCATTCGGAAACATGCTGCATGTCTGACCATATGGTGTCGGGGAAGGAAAGAGATGGCGGTACAATGACGAGAGAGGAAGGGAGAGCGGGAGCCGCTGGAATATTGCTAAGGCAGGAGGGAAATTATACAACGGGGACAGCTCACATAAATGGACCCAGACGTGTAAAAGTAACAGCAGTTTAGTGAGGACATTTCTCTAAAAACCAGAGTGCAGACGAGGTGTAAAACCACTCAGTTCCTACCTACCTCCCCAATTAACTAGTAAACTGCGTAAAGCCGCATCATTACTCAGGACAAAATAGCCTCATTTACAGGCGCCAATATAAGCAGCCATTCTGTGAGCAGCCATGTTTCTCCTGCTGCATCCATCCTCCTTGTAAAAAACATCAGGGGACTTTTTAATACTCTGGTTATTCTGTGGATCATTTTTTTCCCGTGAAAAATGAGTGGAATTTGTTTAGCTTCAGTTAAATGTCAAAGGAGTGAGACTGTAAGAGGAAGGAGGCTGACACATATTGTATGTTTTCATACCATGTCCAGATAAAAAACAGAAATAACAGCTGCCTGCTTGTGTGTGCATGTGCATGTGCGTGTGTTTGTGTGTTGACTCGTATCCTGGAAGGATGAATTGCAGCATCCCTGATGGGGGATGAACCCATGTTGCAGTGACATGGTGTGTGTGTGTGTGTGTGTGTGTGTGTGTGTGTGTGTGTGTGTGTGTGTGTGTGTGTGTGTCTGTGTGTCTGTGGTCTTATGATTTGTCTCTCACACACTGACATGCTAAAGGAAATGGAGTTTAGCCCGGGCTCATGACTGTCACAGGGAAATGTGACCAAACGCAGAGACAATAGAGGTCAACTAGAGGTCAGCTCCTTATTTTCCGTGCATCCTAATACAACAACACCCATTCAGGGACACATGGATGAGGCTTCTGGCCTTGGAGAGCCACTTGCCTCCCACCTCCCCTGTGATGACAAAGGAAAGCCTCCAAGTGTGACCAGTCTCCAAATTAATGCAGGTTCAAGGAAATGGATTTTGGGACTGACCTTTTACCTTAATCTCTCCAACTTTTCTGCTTCTTCAGTTCCATTGACACCATCACACATATAGTCCAAAGTGGGATTATTGTACTATCCAAAGTTTATAAGATTTAATTCAAGTTGAAGTAATGATCCGTGACATTTGCAGTAAATTTTGCTGCTCTGCTTTGCACACTGGGCCTGTTTCTGCATTTACAGATGTAATATGAGAATGTCCCACTGGGGAGATCCTATACTTCTATGACTTAGGTTCACAGGTTCACAACTATATATATATAGCTTTGAACCTAACTCATAGAAGTCAAAGAACTTTACTCTAGTTTGATGCATAGCTAAGTATTTTAAATTTTGGGGATGTTTTTATCTTTTAATTAAAAAAAAAGTAATAATAATCAGTTTTGTCTCTAAAAAGCAAAATATATAAAACAATAATGATTAATTAGTAGGTTTATTGGTTTATTTTTATTAGATTTTAAATATTGGGTTTATTTATATAGAGGTAAATACAGATTTTACAAAATAATTTGCTAACTAATTTGCCAACCCTTTGGATTTTTCAAGACAGACGGACAATTTGACAAGACGTGCAAATTGGAAAATGTCTTTTGCTGCTGTAAAGTACAGAAGCAGCTTTAAGTCAGCCAACTCTAACGCTCTCAACTCCACAAAAGTCCCAGAATAAAAAACTCCAAGACATGAAGCTGCCAACATGTTATTTGACTGACAAGTGGTCTCTGGGGTATTAGCTTATCTTCAAAGATATTGCTAAAATAAAATTAAATAAATAAATACACACAGGCACAAAATTAGGAATATTATTTTAAAATGATTTCACAATCCATCAAACATCAGTACATCATTCAGCCCTGATGTTGGTCACATATTCGGAGTTTTGAGACAAAAACTAAAATGAAAGGAACTTTAAAAAAAAAAATGAAAGAAAGAAAAAGAAAAAAATACAAGGCCATTATATTTGAAGAATAGGTGCTTTTGTAATGAAGAAAGTTTGTCTAAAGACTTAGCACTCAACTCTCTAGTGTGAAAATAATTTAGTTTATTAACTTAATGCACAGGAAATGTTCCTCCTTATAGCGGCAAACTGCTGAAAGAAAATTTAAAGCATATAATGAATAATATATTTAATGTCCTGTAATGTAATAATACTAGATAAATCTAGAAAATCTCTCTCCTTTTGAGATATTAATCACTGAAGTTTGCAGAATGGAGGCACCCAACTTGATTTACCTTTCTGAAAATTATTAGTAATCTTTGAGGTTACTTTATAATGCAGGACAGCTTCACCACTAATTACTCAATTAAAGAAGGGCCATTAATATTTTTGACACGGCACTCATTATTCAGGGATCACATTTGCATTAACATCGTAAAAACCTGACAAACTGACAAAGGACATTTTCCTTTGAATCTCTCCCTCGGGACTATCACAGGTTCTGGGTCTGGTAGAAAAGTAATGACAGAGGACAGGGATAAGTGCGTTCAACAAACATGATCAGGGTTTAAAATCTTCAGCCCAATGAGATCTTTGACTTTTCCGAGAGATCAGGGGAAAGTCAGAAAAAAACGTGTCAAATCAGTATGGACTCCATCTGCTAACACTCGACACAGTTATGCTTCCTGGACTTAGAGGCCCCAATTGCTCTGCCTATACTCTAGAATTATGTGACTGGTTGGTGAGTAGTTGTGTCGAGTTGAAAGGTCCTTGGCAAGAGGCCTTGGGCGCCACTGGAATACTATCAGAGTGCAGAGTCATTAGAAATCCCTCATTCTCACTCCACTGTGTAAACAGCCCAGCGGCCTCCATCTAAGCGAGTCTCGAGGAAGGATCACCTCTTGTCGGGCTGAAATTGGATCGTGTGTGCAGAGGAGGGGAGCTGTGGGAGCAGTGAGGGGCCAAAAAAAAAAAAATTAGTTTTGTGTTCCTATTTATTGACTCGGCTGCAGAGATTGCTAAACTGTTTTAAGGGGGAGTGAAGTTTAGGGAGTTTTTCCCATTAAGTATACCAGAAAAGTTGCCTTAAAAAAAAAGTCACAGTGGAGAAAAGAACTGAAGAGAATAGTTCTGAAACCAACAGTTTTTCTATAGTACCTGTACGACACTCAGCTTAATATCAGAATGTTAAACTGACAGATTTAATATTCTGATATTAAACCTAATTTTATATATAATTATTTCAGCTTCTTCTGCACCAATCTTTTTTTTTCTAATTTTTGCAATTATAAATATGAATATCTCATAATGTTAAGAAGTTGATTAAGATAACAAAATTGGTTATTTCTAGACTCAAATATAAAATCAGTTCTCAAAATTAAACTAAGCACAAGCTGTTTCCTGGAAAAAAATTAAATACTAATCCTTGAAATGTTGCCAAATTGTTTTTTCAATACATTCATGCAGTGAAAACAGTGTATTTGATTTCCTTCAGATTTAGCTTGCCCTTTATTAAAGCCTTGCCAGAAGTGGGACTCCAACTTTTCTGTTTAATTCAATTCAATTCAATCCACTTTTATTTATATAGCTCCAAATCATAATACATAACACAGTATCTCAAGGCACTTTACACAGTAAGGTCAAGACCGGATAATTTAGTTTACAGCCACAAAGGAATAAAAGTGAATTTGGGTATGACAAATATCATCCTTTGTCTAGAGTTTCAAACGACCAAGCATAAATTAAGTTTAAGTTATAAAACAGAAACAAACCACTGTATTTTACATAGTTTTACTAACCTCCCAGGAAACAGGCTCCTGTTCAGAAACTGATATTTCAGCAATAAATGTCTGATTTAATCCATCACTCACAGTAGTTGTTATATTTTATCCTTAAGTGACTTTATGATATCACAGTTACTGTGCTTATGTTGTATCAACTTCTCATCCATCCTGAAACAATAGACCTACAACTGGAAAATGGAGAAACTGTACAGTTACTCACTTGATGTTTTTACCCCCTAAGTAGAAGCAGCCGTGTAATGAAACAAGTGGAAATAGTCCTCATTAAGCATGGTAATAAGCAGCATGATTGAGTCACCAATACCTGTGTTATTTAAAACAAATAGTTTCCTCGTGACAGTCAAAGCAGCCGTATGTGATTCATGTTCTACACTTTGTTTTGAACAGCTTTATGAAAACAACAGGATTGTGTGGGAAGAAAGCAGCTGCTGAATGAAGAGACAACAAGAGACACTGATTTAGGCGAGTGCACGACAAAGCTTTTACACTTTTCCAGCAATAATAGTGAGCAGTGAGGGGAACAGTATTAATGCCTGACCTCCACACAGACCCGTACGCACAGAGTGTGAGTAATGTGGCACTTGGCCTTGCTGCAACATGTGAATGGAAGCTCGACTCTACAGATACTGTGTGCGTGTGTGTTTTTTCGCGTGTATCTGCAGTCCAGCACTCTTGGCTCACATTAGTGAAGAGGTCGACTCGCAGTGCACGGGGAAGTATGAGTGGTCGGCAGTGAGGAAAGTGAGAGGAGAGGAAAAACAGGAAGAGGGGGAGACAAGTACGTATTGTTATTTATAATTAAATTCTGTCAAAAACCCTTTTTCATTTAAAAGGTAGGCCATATGTCGAGAGATTAACAGAGCAGGGAACGGCTGGCCTCTGCATTGTGTTTGCTCTGCTTCGCCGCAGAGTCGGCAGGAGCAGCAGCCAAGGAGGTGACGGAGCTTTTCTCCCCTGCTTTTAACTCCATCCTGAACAGTGATCTCAGTCTTCATGTTTTCTCAGCCTCTTTTCCTTTCTCCTGAATTTGCCTTTCTCGTACACTGGTACAGCTGTGTCTTTACCAAGTGGCAACTCGGTGTGACATCACATCATTTCTTTGTGAACTGCCATTTTGAGGCCTTGGGCCATGTTGTTTCTTTAAAAACCAAGGTAAAGTATATTTGGAAGAGCAGGAGTGGGCCTGAGTGAAAGCTTGTTCACTGCATGTCCACTTGTGCTGCATTTCCATTAAGTGCAGTGTGGATTGCCACAGTATGGTTTGGGAGAGAAAACCTTGATGTGGCTTCCATTTCCACCATAAGATGTGCAGGTTGGTTGCCATAGCCACATCACCTACATAAAAAGCATCACATACCATCATCAGTGTGACAAAAAAAAAAAAATCGTGACACAACGACAAAGACTGCTGACACTATTTGTTAAAAACAAACTCAACCTTTGTCTGTCTTTATAGTGCAATTAAAATTAATTTTGTGTTTTTCCCATTTCATTGGCCAGTACTGACAATTCTCTGTCGACAAATTGCCAGACTGCAGTGTGTCTAGCTCCACCCTACAGGTGCCGGACCCCAACAGAGGGGTACTCGTTTAAAAATCAAAACTCAAATAATTTCACAGGCTACAGAACTACAACCTCAAATCCAAAAAAGTTGGGCCATAGTGTAAATGTAATGACCTGTTGCCAATTAACCTAATTAGTTGTCAAATGCTCCTCCAGTGAGTCTCATGTTCAACTCATCTATTATGTTGTTTATATTCTGTTAGGATTTGCAAATTGTTACATTGTGTTTTTTTATTTACATTTTACACAGTGTCCCAACTTTTTTGGAATTGGGGTTGGAAACCAAAATATACTGCTTGGTAGAAATGACTTTACACCTGCAAACCCATGTGAAATGTGAGATAAGTGATTTGTGGCACCCTTAACTCCTCGGTAAAATGTTTACAGATGTTATAAATCAAGTAAAAGGAGATTAATTTCTTACAAACAATGCAAACCCAGCAAATAGAAATAAAGCCAGTGTGTAAATTAGCCATTAAGCAATAAGCTATGAAATTGTTCAGGAAATAAAAGACACCAGAAGATGTTAGTAATGTACATAACACCAATTTATTTAAATATTCAGTCCATATTAAAATATATAAAAACTGGACTTTTGTTACACATTTGGCCAATTTGTACTGTATATAGATTATCCTAAACATTCCCAACAAGGATTTAAACTTCAAGCACACAGTCCATTGTATTTGGTGTCACATTAATGTAAGTACCATCATAAACTGTCAAGCCATGGTGAGAAGTGCAGCCTTAAAGCTGCAGTTCACGTTTTAGCCTTTTACAGCTCATTGTTTTGACCACAACGTGTGCTGTTCGGGTTCAAGTCTAACTGCTCTCCTCAGCCTTGTTTCCAGTAGCAGCAGACTACAGCTGTTTTCGGTGTAAAAGTCAGCCGAACAACCCGATGTGCTCAACCCGGCCCAGCACCAAATTACAGACAGATACAGTTACGGCTATCTGCTGCACATAATGGAGCATTTAGCAGCTGACGGTTGTCAAAAATAAGAGAATATGGAAAATGAAATAATTAATGTTGGATTTTATTCCACCAGATGACAAAATCTTTAGAAACAAATGGTAATGTCTGCTAAACGGCCATCTATAGTTTTATAATAGGTGTCACGATGGCAGATTGTTGCTGATCCTGGCCAAATAGGGTAATGCAGGTTTCAGGGAATTCTCTGAGAACACACTGAATAGTAAAAATAAAAGAAAAGTAAAAATGGTTAATATCTGTGGAGTTATCTGGTGCTGCAGTAACACTATGGTTACTTACATCAGGGTGCATTAGCTACAACACTTAAGTATAAATTGAGTATCAGTATCTGTTTCTTTCTTCCTTTCTTTTTTCTTTTTTATCTGTTTCTTTCTTTCTTTCTTTCTTTTTTTTTAAAAAAAACACCTTCGTACTAAATAAACTGGGGAAAATATCCCCCACCTACCAAGACACCACTACGTACACAGACACTCTTTCCACTTTTTGTGAAATTCCTCCTGGTTGAAAGATTCTGCTTCCTCTTACATGGAAGAATAACAAGTGTTCAGTGAGTATGTGAGGTGCCGAGATGAGGATCTGTAAGGGCATTCCTGATGTCAACACTACCTTTGTACCCACAGGCTATTTGTGTGTGTGTGTGTTTGTGTGTCTGTCTTTCTATCAGTGTGTGTGTATTTATTGGTCCCTGAGACTGGTTTATGTGCTGCTGGTTAGTGATTGTGTTTGCGTTGTGTGTGTTTTTGTGTTTGTCTGTTAGTGGTTTGTGTCTGAGTTTATTGGAATCTTTGATGTTTGCATTTCTGTCTCCGTGGCTGTTGATGTTTCTGTCTGCCTGTTAATGTTTCATTGTGTGTGTGTGTATGTGCGTGTGTGTGTGTGTGTGTACAGCAGGAATAAAGCAGCCCATTGATAAGAACAAGTTCTTCTTGTTAACGTATCAGTCGAGTTGGTCCTGAGCCAGCGCTGAAGTCCCAGGGGCGTATTTCTCTACAACCTCTGCTATGACACGGCAGTTACAACTCTGCAGCCCCAGCCTCACTCATTCCCTCTCTCTCTCTCTCTCTCTCTCTCTCTCTCTCTCTCACACACACACACTGGTCTAGATAGCCCAGGAACGTAACATGTGTTAACACTCTCTCTCCAAGAGATACATTGAAAAGGACATTGAGCAATGTTTCTTCTTACATCTCTCGAGCGGCCGCCTCCTCTGCACTCATCTAAAATGCTTCCATGTGCACTCTCCGCATTCCAGCTATGTTTCTGAGGCATTTCAAGACTCACCCCGAAGATACCTGATACCCAAGGGAAAGCAGATAGTCATGAGAAATACCTGCAAGCTCTTAACAGTTTTAAATAACAAGATGGGGAATTTTTGCCATTCCCTTGGTCTCCTCCTTCCTTTTTTCTTTTTGCACATGTGCCAGCTATTGTTTTCCTCCTCTCATACACCAGGGAGATGGAGCCAAGGTTGTTTTATGACAGTCGTAATCACCACCTCTGGCGGCTGCATAGGGACATCATCTCCAATCGGCTGGTGAGGGGCGCACCTCGTTGTCAAATAAGTGTCTGGATGAAGGTCGGTGGGAGAACAAAGGGTTGCAGTGTGCCGAATAAGCACCTACAAACCTACGACTGTTCCATCACGTCTCATAACCACTGCAAAGCCAGTCTGCACACTCATTCTGTGACAGCAGGGACGATCACAGTAAATCTGTGCACAACCACACAATGAATCACATCAGAGTGTCAAACAAGCGTCTGAACGTGATAAATGCATGTGGGCTGTGCACTGCTAGAAGTAAAAACAGCATTTAGCATAAACAAATCAAATATATCTAGACAGTTTTTTAAAGGAGTTACTGTAAGAAATGTATATTCATTTATAAAATGACCATGATCTGTCATCATAGATCATCAAGGAAACATTTTCAACTGAAATACTGGCTTCACTTAGAAACATCATGCAGCCAGTTTATTCACAATTTAAATTTTCATTTGTGGGGTGCAAATTTTGTTTGGTCTTTTGACCAATAGCACTTTGACGCATGGGTTACTAAATGCAGTGAGCTGCAACTGTGGGTCGCAAATGCCTTACCCAATGTAAAGAGCCTAGCTCCCTCTATCAAAAATATCTTGACCAGAAGAAAATTTAAAAAAGGGTCTGCAGTGCAGATGCATTTTTAAATATAGACGTCTGAAAGTGGAGAAGACACTGAAGACAGATATGCAGGTGTGGATAATTTTAAGCAAAACAGCCTAAATTAGCAAATGCACGTAATAAATTAATATGTATCTAACATACATATTAATTTACAGCATGTTAGTGTTGCACTCTCATCTCCTTTCATCATGTGATCTCAAAGTGGGACAGTTGTGTCCACATTGCAGAAACTTTGGCAACCACCCTTTATAGCTGTTTTTCCACCAAGGGGAATGTTTCTAATAGGAATAATACCAAAATAATCAGGCCAACCGTTCCATTCTTTGGCACCCTTCTCTTGGAATACCAGAGTAAAATAGTACATTTCATGGCAGTAAGCTGACTGGGCAACAGAAATGCAACACTCCCTTGCGATTGGTATCAATATCTCACGGAAGTCTATTCTCAGATGAAGCTTGATGTCTTGTTGAGAGAAACAGCAACAAAATCAGCTGGAATAAAACAGCTGCTGGATGTCCTCAATTGTTGTCGGCCGGGTTGTGTTCAGTTGTTGTTATTCGTTATCGTCCTTGCACTACACACCCCGCCTACCATGTAAAGGTACTTCTCAGCCAAAACGCGCGCCTAACTTGGGGCATTCCAACCATACTGCTCTGTATCAAACTAAACCGTACCATGATGTAAACACAGCACATGTTTTGAATATGGATTGCCCAACCATTCACAATGTTAAAGGTTGCCATGTAGATGAATGAATCCCACTCAACCTGAGCATAAACTCTGTAAACATCTGTTTCTATTCAGAGATCGGGAAATTTGAGTTGGTGAACACGACCACAGTGACAGAACTCTGCTGTGTCCGAAATAAATGCCATCAATTCAGGCACAATCACATTGAACATTTGCATGAACTGATTTAGCCACTTGCCCCCTCAATGCAGGATGTAATGTGGAAATTCAAGAAGCTGGATTTAAAGGGCACACAACACTCATTTGAAGACAAGCAGGGACTTTTATTTTCCAGATGTCTTTGATACAGATCATAGCGGTGTCACTACCAAAAGCATGCTTTCCATTATTACAAACTGTTTAAAAGCTTAAGCTTCCAAAGTTAATGCAAAGTGACAAATCCAAAGCAGTTAAAACAAAAAAGCAGGGATTGTCCCCATGGGCAAACCACATAATATTCATATCAAACCTGATTCTTCTACCACTTGGATTTCTAACCATGCAATCAGGGCCTTTGCCAAGTCAGTGAATACACCCTGATCAGCCAGTCGATAAGAGAGGACCAACAGGGCACTACAGCTTTGTGAAAGCTCATGTTCTCATTAGCTATCAGACATCTCCAAGGCAGAGCTGGGTATTAGCTCATAACCTGTTAAAGTCTCCTGTGTTGCAGAGCCCTAAAAATGTTATTTGACAGGTTCAAAATAATCTCACAAGTCTACTCTCATGTCTCTATAATAGCCTTCTTGACTGCTAGGAAGCATACATTTTGAGTCATTTGAAATGTGTCTTGCTGAAAAATAGTTATTTTCAAGTGGGTCCTTCCAGTTTGTTTAGTGGAAGAAAACTCACTCTCCGCTTAGTTTGTTCATTATAGAGTTTGAACATATATAATTATATTTCAGGAACATGAGTGTTACTCTGTTGGTCCACCATAAACGCTGAGACATTCATGGTCCCCAAGAGTTTTGTGTAGTACCACCTTTAGGTTCAGATTAGTTAGAGAAAAAGTCTCAATAACTGCCGGGTGTTTTTGTAAATGCTGGATTTATATGGAATACAGTGCATACATTCAGTTTCCCCTCAGGAAGAACTGCAGAAGTTTGGTAGAACTAATAAAATACCCATTAACCCAAGCTGTATCTTCAGCGCTAATTAGCAACTGTTAGCATATGCCAAACATCAGTATGTTTGTATCTTCACAGTCTTTATGTCAGCACACTGATATTAGCATGTAGCTAAAGGCACCTACATACATCCATGTCCATGGCGATGGAAGAATAGCCACTCAATTCTCCCCATTCTCACCATTCAGTCCGATGCTTAGCGCGATGCATAATACAATATATTGTATTTATCATAATTATTTCCTTTATTTCAAAATGTATATTCATTAATATAGATTCAGGCTGTCAATTTTTTGCTCACAATGATATAGAAAATTGTGGACAGATCAAAGCTAAATTATAGACTTGTGTAGGCGCAAGTAAAAAAAAGCAAAACATAATTTTGTCTCTTTTCTTTGTAACAACATGCCATGATTTATCAAGACAGTTGAGTGTTCCTCATGCATGTTAGGACCACACTGCGCTGACATGACAACCTGATTGAGCTGCGCGGCCTGACCCCTTTGTTAATGACACCTCGATCAACATTCATCACTCTATTATATGACTTCATTGTGGACGGCGGTGCCAAAAATGCCGTTAGCGACTGTTCACTCTGTCTCCCTCTTTTACTGCTGTTATTCTGGGCAGTGGGTCTCATAAATAACTAATAAAGACCAAAGCTATGACACATTCATCTTAATGTTCGGTGGCATCAGGGACAGGTGTGCTGGCTTATTCCTACCTTTTGTGCTGCAACGCAATTAATCTGCTTTGTGCCAAGTTAAGAGCAAAGAGTGGACAGTGGAAAGAGACAAATGAAAAACCAAAGGGGGAAAGTCATGAATTTTACAGTGAACTCAGACCAGTGGACACCTGACCTTAGCTACCTTTACACTTTCTTCTTCCTTCCATGAACAAATACAAGGATAGAGGCACATGACTGAAGTAATTTGCTCCTGATATAGAAAACAAAGGTGATGCTAGCATGAGCCAGAGATGGAAAAGAAGGGCGATATATTAGCCATATGTGATTCATTTACAACAGCATGCTTCAATTCATCTGGGCAGGGTGGCAGGCGCCGGGGTTGGGCCTCGTGCCACCTGAGTGAGAGGGGAAGAGTGATCTGCTGCTCGGTGAAGGATGAGCAATGAAAACAGATCCCTCTGAATTGATACGCCTTATATTATTGCTCACACCAGTCTCATCTCCTCGACTTCCTTCCTTCTTTCTCTCCTCCTCTCCAAACGTCTTTGTTCTCCACTTTAAATGGGACATTAAGATGAGGCAACAAAGGGCAGAACAAGGCTCTCTGATTCATCAGACGTCCCCGAAGCACCCACAGAGGAGCTGTAATTCTCATGTAGGCTTCCACCTACAGAAACCCCCAGGATGTTTTGTGAGAGGATTCTCAAACTGGGGCGGCAAGAAAGTGAAAGCAAAGACAGGGGTGGGGGAGGACAAACAGGCGAGGGGTAAAAACCACAGTGACCAGATTGAGCCGCAGATTGTTTTAAAGGGGCTACTGCCTCAGCAAAAATGCAATTTATCGAATTCTAATTTTTGTTTTTCCTCGACATGGTGCGCAGCACTGGCAGATCTTGTAAACAGGAGATAAAGCACCGATGCTGTCAACATGTGATGGAGGAAGAACGGGGGGGAAAAAAAATGCAGCTGCCTTTTCTGCATCTGTACGTCTGCGGGGCATGTTGTTGTGAGAAGTTTTATTTTGACTCATGAGCAATATTCCCACATAAGAGCACAGGAACACATGCCAGGCTTTTACTGCCATAAAGCATTAAGTTACAATACAGCTTGCCAAGGCTAATACTGTGATTGTTGTAGAATAAATAACCTGTGAAAATGTTGATGATGATGAATTAACCAAAGGAAAGAAATACATATTGAGACACGGGATGAGGATATTAAATTACAACACTAAACGGGACAAGGTAAGTAATAGCAAAGGATTAAACACTGTAGCTTAGCAGTGTCTGACAGCATAATATTTTTCGGCTGTTTGGTGAGCTGTCTCACCTGGCCTCTGATGTTATCTGGATTTATCCAAATTCCTGCCTCATCCATCAGGGGGAGTTTTCACTTTAAAGAGACAAGGAGAGGGCTTTAAAAGATAATAAGAACGCTTTCCAACATCCCCTACAATGTATGCTTCCAGACATACTGCACGCTGAAATGTCTCTTTGCTTCCCAGGCAATTAAAACTTTCCACAAGGAATAAAGATTGGTGCAGTATTTAATCTGAAAGGGAAGACACAGGAGTATAAAGAAAGTGAAGAACATCCTCTATTCCCCATCGTCTTTATGTGTGTGTGTCTGTGTGTGCACACACACAAGTCTATTTTGGATAATCTTACTGAATTAGAAAATGTTGATAATAATAATTATCTTTTCATTTCATGCAGTGGTAAGTACATAAGGTGTACAGTTATATCGGCCCATATGAAATTACATTATATGCAGCATAGTGTAATTATCTTTGATTAAAATATAGTAATTAACAAGTGTCTTGGGTCATGTGAGCGTGAATTGTTGTGAGCCTTTCTCCACTCAGCACTAATTTGAAATTGTGCAATAATAAATCAGCTGCGAGGAGAAGCTGTCAGAGAGGGGAAGGTTCAGGGGACCGTGGTGTTTTGGTGTTTCGGGGCTTAGTTAATTAGTTGGAGGCGAAAGCCGAACATAAACACAGATCGTCATTCAAGCACAGGAAGAGGCTTTAAATAGCGGTCCGCAGCTGTGAGGTCCTGATCAAATCAAGGTGGTGGTTGGTCACACGGAGCAGTGCAGGGTCAGGGCATTGTCTTTCAGTATGGTAGAGATCAGATTTTTTGATTTGAGTTTATTTGAAGAGAAGTACTTTATTTGTTCAGCAGCTCTCTCTTGAATGCCTTATTATTAAACAAACTATTTCCCAGATTTAAATCTGCTCATTTTTCTTTCTTTTTTTTTTTTTTTTTACCTTACCTAAACAACATTAGCCCATGGTTCTTCTATGGTTCTAACATTTAGAGAATGGTCCCTCAGGGTTACGCAAACAGCAAAATGCTGTCATATGTCATATGTCATAAACCAAAAGAATGTCCTTGAAAGGTTCCCTGTTCCCAGAAAGTTCCTGGAACCAGAAATTGTTCGCTCGGCTGTAGTTCTCACTGAGCATCAAAACTCAAAAGATTTTTAGTTTGTTCATTATGGGCTGTTGTAAAAGCATGGTGGTCTAAGATGGTGGCTGACCCAGCATTTAAATACAAAAGGTTAATTCTGGGCCAATGAAAAACAATTCGTACAACCAGGTAATTATTGCCAAATGATCAATTTCTTCCGATTGACATTTTACCTAAATATTACGCGCTGAACCTTTAAAACACTAAATAACACTGAAGATTATTGTACTAAGTAATATTCAAGGTTTCACTGAAGTTTTTATTTTATTTTTCCAAGAATTTGGGTATTTTACCAGTTTTTCTTCCACAGGAATAAAAGAAAAATCTGATTTGAATCAGTATCAAAAATATGATTCCCATCAACATTAACTGTTTTAAAATGTATGATTTATTAAAAAAACAAACAAAACAAAAAAAAAACTATCCAAATCAGTGTTCACATCACCAGAAGAATCTAATAATGTCTTCCTTTCATTAACATCCAACATGGACTAAAGCACAACCTCCTTGGTGGAGGTAATTACTGCATGTGTTTTTTTAAAGATCTGGTCACTACTTCAGTGGTTTTAACAAGGTAGCAGTTTCTGAGCCTTTTTGCTTGCAACACTATGATTTAATACTCCATTTTCATAAAGTTGGGAGACTCACACAGCAGATTTTCAAAACAGAATTAAAATCTTAAATAGACCCATTTGTCAAACTCAGAAGTGCTTTAATAAACAGAATGTAAACATTTGCTGTAAAATATAATTAAGTGGTCCCTCACTATTTTTCCTTGTGATTGTTTTTCTTAGAATAACTTCACTTGTCTTGGACAGTTTCAAGAATGGAAAAGTAAAACCGGAAAGTGAAAATATATCCGTTTATTAAATAGAAAGCGGGCAACAATTACATAAAATTTATTTTTGCTTTCGGATTTCCCAATTATGTGGTCGTGGCCTCTCGGATTAATCCGATGACCCTGAGTGGTGGTTCTGACCTCGTACTTTCCACCTGTTTTTCCTGGTCAGCAGAATAACATGTGGAACAACATGGTACTAATACTTAGTGGTACGACTGTTGTGGTTTATATATATCTATCTTTAAATGTGCAGGCTTATCTGATGTGGTGTGATAACTGTTACTTTTATATTCAGATGTCTGGCGATTGTTGTCCTGCTCCCTTAGACGCCCATTTAAAGCCGTTAAACAACCTGACAGGGTCGATTTATCTAGCATTCCTAGTCAAAACATACCTTTGCCCACATGTTGCCGGAATGACTGATAGTTGGAGTCATCAAGGATCCACCATGATGAGCTCTGAATCAGGGTCTGGATATATGTTTACTCAGTCGCTGCTTTAATGACTCAAGGATCTACAGTATTTGTGCAGTTTATCCTGGGAGGCAGGAATGGCCCCGAGCCCCCTTCCCACCCAGAAGACTTCCTCTTTGCTCAAGTCAGGAGGGGAAATTTAGCCCAGATGTGACTTCAAACAAAAGAAAAGCTGTGGGGATTGGAGGTGGGATCAGGCCCATCTTTTGCGTGACCCCGAGACCTGCTTCTTCCTGGCATCTGACTATTTTTCTCCTTTACTCTTCTTTCTCTGATGATCCCTTGTAAGTTGTTGTCTCACGGGTCCTCTTATTTTCACTCCTAGACAGCACAGCTGTTTTTAACAACTGAAAGCAGCATCGTTTATTTTATTTTTTCCCCTTTACTTTGGCCGAAGAGTTACCCAACACTGTGCATATTAAACGATATGGAAATTCTCCTGTAACCTCACATTTCACCAAAGACGATGACATTTTGTGATTTGGGAATCAGTGAAGTACTTCACATGCAGTTTTCTGCTCTGCTGTGGATCACTTTTATGATAATTCTCATATTATGCAACACTACCATGCTCCATGACTTCCAGGAAAAGACGCAGTGATAATTAAGCTGAAAATTTGCAAATTAATGAAACAAAAGCCTTTGTTGATAAGAAGCAGAATAAAAACATCACAGACTTATTTCTGGTAGTACATGAGCACACAGGAACAAATGTACATATTTGCATAATAGTGTTTGAAATGCTGAGCACCTTTGTTTTGATATGAACAATCAGGCCGGGACTGATATTGTTCTCCTGCCGCTCTTATTTTGGCCTCATGTTTATTTGCCCATATAAGCCTTTATCAGACTGTATTCCAAAGATGCTGTAAAAATGATTGCTGGAGTTTTGACTAATGAAGTTGCTTGAAATGATGGAAGGCATCAGCAGGTCTCCACAGGCCTTGTCTTTAAAAATGACTCTCTTGAGTAATTGCTGATTGAAGATCACGTGCCAGTTAGAAACAATTTCCAAAACACATCAGTGAGAGGATTATGGAGCAAAAAATGTGTGGTGAGTCGATACAATATTCCGTATGTTTTTCCCAAGGAATTGAATATCGGCCAATTTACATTGCATCTTCATCTTCATTTTTCTGCTAGACTTTTTTTTCTGAACTAAACTATCCAATCTTTTACAAAAAAAAATAATAAATTTGTAAATTATTAGTTTAAAACGTAACTGAAATTTGCCACTGACTGTTGCTAGTGTCTGAAAATATCTTTACTCAGACACAAACCCACATTTGTGAGCTGCTTTAACCTAACAATGGTGGCCTGGTGATAATGTGGACATTGTCTTTAATCCCAAAAATCTTACAAAGACTCAACTTATTTTAAGGACAGTTGCTCGCCAAACTTGGCTACTCATTACAAAAGGATTGATTTATTTTTATATTTTAAACCGAAAATGTCAGTCAATTGTATAGCAACAGAATCCCTTTGAATCAGCTCATATTTTTCCCAAATAAAGGCTCTGAATTCTGTATGAAATTGTCATTCTTGTGAAGATAAGCAAAACATTTAGAAAACATCTTAAAAAAAAGTAGATTTTTGAAATGATCTAACAGGTTAAATAATGTAGCTGTCGGACCAGTTTTCGCCCACAGGCCACCATTTGCTCACCCCTGCTCTAAAAACTTTGAATATTACATCAATGCTTCATTAGGTACAGGCTGCAAAGAGTCTCTTTTTTGTCAATACTGAACACTTTGATATCAGAAATGTTGTATCGAGCATCTACACTAAAATGGAAGGCTTAACTCATCTCAGTTATTTAGTTGAAGCAAAAATATTACTTAATCCAGTAGTTAGCGGAAAATAAAAAAATCATCTAACTGGCAGAATAAGCTGCCTTCTATCTAAGGTTCATCCTCTGGGGGCAGTTATTATCATGTTCCATGCTATACACAAGCTTTGAGGTTCTCTCCTGCTTGACTTCTGTCTGGACCACGCTGACGATGCCGTTCCTGCAGCAATGCTGCCGAGTTGTTGAAGATTCTGGAAACTACATAGCACAACTTTCTAGGTTTTTCGCCAGGTATTTATAATTTGGGGGGAAAAATCACATGCTTAACTGTGAGACTGGAATGTAATGATGATAAATGAGCACAAAACCGGAGCCACACTTGACCACGATGTACTCAAAGGGATGCATTAGGTGTCACCGGCTGACGGGGTTAAATAAAGAAAGACTTTCTGAGGTGGGCCTGCTCCTTTAAGCTGTATTATTTTTCACAGCAGCGAGCAGCACGTGTCAGCACAAAATGGCCACCACATATCTTAACAATTGCTAAGCAGTTGTCAGAGGTATTAAATCTCAGAGGTGACATGGCAGCCACATGTCAGAGACAGCCGTAATCCACAATCCCTCCCTCCCTGTCCTTTCTTTCGCCATTTCAAACCTGGCTATATCTTTTCTTCTCTCTCTCTCTCTCTCTCCCTCTTAGCTTCTCTGCCCCCCGATCCCTCCCTCAGCAGAGCCACAGGGGCTTGCTTGTTGTCAAGTCAGTGTTTTTACAGCCTGGCATTAGCACAGGGCAGCATTCAGTCAGGACCCTGCATTCACTTTGCCTCCACTATAATTCACATGCCCGTGTGAGAGCTTGCTGCCTTCGCTCTGATTGAGTGTCGCTGCCCTTTTGACAGCTCAAACGACCGTTTCACTCTTCCTGTAAAAGCAACCTCAGGAGTTAAAAAATATGTATTGTTTACACTGAGCATGTCACATACTCGTATAAGACCCCACGTGGCAATGAGGCTCAAATGGAAAGGTGCTCAATAGAGTTTTCTTGCTGGTTATTTGTTTGACGATGGGGGGGGGGGGGGTTAAATATTTACCCAAACTCATACGTTGCATTATACAGGAGATACCAAATAATGAAAAAAATCATTTCTGCAGTTTTTCTTTGTTGTGTTTGGACTGCATGGACTATGTTGTATTTTTCAGAGGCTGTCAATTGTGATATACTTGTAGAGCGACAGAGGAATGAAAAAGAAATGTATGGGAATGTGGAGGAAAAATGAATTTTGGCCTAGAGGGGCTCGGGAGCTGGTGCAATCCTCTGACTCCCTCGTCTCCTCTCAGCTCACTCGTCGAGTAAAATATACACTGCATGCTCTAGGCCAACTAGTTTTCTCAGCTGTGAAAATGCCTTTCTCTTCTGGGAGCCAGGCTGAATTAGACACATGCAGATTAATAATCGACAGAGGTAAACATAATTACACCGCCCTAGAAATTAATGAACGCATTGATCGCCCACTCTAAACATGATAAGCGTGATTTTTCTTCGAGCTACCAAAATCTCAAGTGAGCGGCCTGACTATACCACGCTTTGACGATTTGTATTACTGTGGTTTCCCCATAGTTACAGTTTTATGGAAGACGTTGCCAACGGTTATGGGGATGTTTTTAAATGCTGATGTTTTTGGCACCATTGAAGTGCCTTTCACTGTCCAGATGTAAATTCTTGCGGGGAGTAATGTGATAAGCTAATGATGTCTCCAGGGACTAAAGTGAAAGGAACCAAGGGGATAAAAAATATCTGCATATCTTAATTGACTTTCCCCCCCCCCCCATACTCTCCTCCAGTCGTGTTCGGGGTCTTGAGCAGCAGCACATGGACAGAGGGGAAGCTTTGATGTTCTCTGGCGTCACGTGTATCTGCAGCGTTATCAAGGTACACAAGCGTGTAGAGTAAATATGCCACACCAAAAACTCTGGGAACGACTCTGGGCCATGCAGAGAGGGGGGATTTCCACTTCAGGAGAGGGTGTAGATGAAAATATTTCTCTGCAATTATGCAACACAGCTCTCATATATGTATAAAATGTCCACCAAAATTACAACTCTGCTGTGCCTTTTTTAAGACGCTGCTATTTTTTCCAGTTTTTATTGGAATTCAAACAGGTTCTGGTCCAAAAAAGCTGTGTAAATTTGCAAATTGAAACTGACATAGTAAAAGCTTTTCAGGGCTTAATGCTGTAGTGTGTAGCTTTTAAATATAAACGGTTGTCCATCACATTCACACCACTGTAAAATGAGTTCACAGCTCCACACTGCTGTCTCTGTGTTTCTCAGTGTAGCGGTGTTTTGTTTTCATATCACCCGGCGACATTCCAGGGCTGCACACAGGGTGACACGTTTTATGTCACAGCTGATGGAAGGAACGCTAGCAGTGTTTCGGCAAATAGAAATTACACAGAGGAGTTTTAAGAACTCAACTTGCAAACCATATAAGTTAATTAAAATTATTCCTACAGATGCCTGGACTTTACTTGATGACTTAGCGTAGGAAATACAATGCTGTTTTCATAACAGAGAAAAAAAGGAAGTAAGACTCATAGACTGACTGCATTTTCATCCTGCAGCAAAAATAGTGACTTCAAGAGTAAGAGATTCCATTTATGTTGGAAGTCAGAACAGGGAGTGACATCACCTCATTCATACTGAGAAGTCGGAAAAGTAAAAGTGGATGCAAGCGCATCTCGTGCTAGCCAATAACAACATTCTACATGATATTTTGCACACAGCCATGATAAAAAATTAACAGTACAGTGTGTACGACTGACTTAATGTGACTCAAAAAAGACACAAATAAAAATTAACAGTAAAAAAGTACCTGAGCGGTTTCAATTTTTACATGAGGCAGCCGTCTTGTGTTGCTGTTTCTGAGGTTGGAAATCCAACTTGGGGGTGTTCCTGTTGAGATTTCCATTTAGGAACTTTGAAATTCCAGTGTCTCCACATGATGGAAGAGCAGCACATCAAACTGGTTTGAGAAAACAAAGAACAAGAAATGTATGTGAGCTTCTGCAACAGTGTTGTGACAAACTTACTAAAGAGTTTTTTTTATTTTTATCATAGAAAATATGACACAAAATGCATTTGCTTCCAACTGAGTCAAAGTTTTACATTATATTGTTTAATTTTTTCCTGCACTTTAATTTTTAATTGAGACTTTGAATCATTTGAATTCAAATACCAGCTCTTTTGGATACACATTAAAGATTATTTTATTCACCTCCAGAAACTTAATGATTTCACCTATTCAGTTAATTTTTTTAAGTCATTTTTAATCAAACACAAATTTGTAATTCCTGACTATTTTACATCCATCTGCTCACACGTTTCTCTTGACAACAATGAGCAAATCAAATTAACACACGGGATAATAGCTGTAGCACATTTGCCTATGGCCCCCTTTCACTCGCATTGAAGTGTCTGTCATTTTATCCCCATTTGTGTGCCAGAATGAGACGTTCCATAATGTCACGCCGACCAGGAACAGAGCGCACAACAGCAAAACATGTCCATCAAGGAGACAATAAAAATAGGCAGTTTCCTCTAAATTCACTCGATCAATAATTCATGCCGTGCACAGAGGCTTGATTTATGAAGGAATTAAATGTTGTGGACTGGGCTTCGAAACGGCCGTCCATCTCGGGGACGTGGCAGCTAAAATTAAACATGAAAGGCAAACACAGAACAACCAAATCATCTCACGGAGCCTTGCCGTATCAGGAGAGTTAAGACGGCACACACTGCACGGCCAGATTGGATGAAAAGACGCTGGTGGATTTGAACAGGAGCTACATAATTTATTAGGAACGTTTTCCTGACTTATACGTGTTGCAGAGGGTCAGCAGAAGTCAAAGAGCCACATTAAGACTGTTTGGCAACTAAAGTCTGGATCAAAGGCACACGTGCACCTGCTGACCTGTGCGGATCCATGACTCCTGTTTGCCTTTACGATCCTATAGCTTTGGTTGTAAAGTAACTTGGAAAGCAGAGAACATGACAGTTTTAGTATTTCCTCAGACAAACTGAAATGTGATCTCTCCGTTTTCAGTAATTTACAGTATATAACCTTCCTGTGTGCGGAAATATAACTAGTGATATATATGTGGCTTTTTATACATTTGTTTTCTGTTTGTTTGTTTTTCTTCCAAGTCGCCCCTGCATCACCTTTTTAACATACTGTTGCTTTTTTCAACAAGTCAACATAGGGCTCTGTGATAATTTAATAAGGTATCATGATATAATTTTCTTCCATAACAAAGGTTCAGTATACTGTATATTATAAGGTTTACGTCGTGTAAAGAGCCACTTTAAAACACAACACATCATTGTTATTAAAAGGCTTTGCCCATTTGTGTTTGCTGTTTTCCATCCATGGCCTATTAAAAGTGGTTTCTTTAACTTTGAAATTTTTGCAAAATGTATTCTTTAATAACCCAACACATTATTGAGGTAATTACTTTCAGTGTTTTCACCAGACAGACAGTGTTGTCCCTCAGCTGACTGTCACATTACAAATGTATTTGTATTTGATTCGAGAATGGAAACTCGCACTCTAACAAGCTTATTAGCCAGTTTTTTAACATGTAAGTTGTCAGAGAGGTAATGTCTGCAATAACTATTTAGAAAAAAAAAAGTATTTTGCAAGTCACCAAAAATGCTAAAGATGCACTAAACTCTAAGTCGCTGTAAATTTTAAATTCAGTACCCAAAGAGAAACTTTAGCTAAAGAGCTTTTTGGGCAACATTTATGGGATAATAGTAGAACAGACTAATTGTAGCACAAATAAAAATAGAAATCACAGTGAGAAAACTGATATTCATAACGGATTAATTAGGAGCTGCATGTGAAAATTGGCCAACAAATAAGGAACTGGTCATTCCAGACCAAGCAGCACAGATGAGTGAGAATATGACATCCTTGTATGTGTGTGCGCGTGTGTGTGTGTACTTGTATTTGTTACCTATTTAGGACCTTTTGTGGAATGTACACTGCTCTTGTTTGGACCAGTAGACTAATGGATGTCAAAAACCTGGTCCAAACATCATGTTTGAGGAACTGGTTAAGTTTAGGGCTGAGATTTGAATAGTGGTTAGGTTAAGCATTAACTGGTTATGGTTTAGGTTCAGGTTAACGCTTTGGTTTGAATGTCCAAATCAAGGCCAGTCAACGCTGTGTCCTAAGAAGAATAGCTGGGCAAACCTGTATTCCTCATGCTGTGGGGCCCTAAATCTGTTTACACCCTCACATTATGGGGACTTGACAAAAAAATCAAGTCCCCATAAGTGCTACATTTTAAGGTGAAGATTTGTTTTTAAGTTAGGTTAAGGTTAGGGCACTAGTAATTATGGTTAAGGTAACAGTAGGTGTCCAGGAAATGAATGTAAGTAAATGCAATGTCCTCTGAAGTCATGGAAACCAGTGTGTGTGTGTGTGTGCATGTGTGTGTGTGCGAGTGAGTGAAAGAGAGAGAGAGAACACATCCTCAACCACATCCACTGTCCTTTAAAGGTTTAAAAGGTGCGTGGGCGCGTGCCTGCTTCTAGTTAGATTTAATCATTTGCGCGCGCTGAGACGGTGAGGATGTTCATCCTCATGTAGGCAAGTGTGTGTGCGCGCGCACGCGAGCGCGCTGAAGAGCGTGGGCAGAGCAGAGCAGCAGTTGCCCTGCTGAATCAGTGGGCTATTAGAGCTAAGGAGCGATGGAGTCGGATGGAACGACTTTGGCTGTCACTAAAGTCTCAGTGCCTCAAATCACTGCGAGAATGCGCTTCTCACTTGGGGCTAATTATCCAGCTGTAATTAAACAAAAAAAAAATAAATAAAGAAAAAGAAAACGCCCATATAAGAATAAGAAGCGGGGTGGGGGAAAAAAAAAAAACCACAATCTAAGACCAAGCCTGAAGAATAGTTCTTCACTGACGTAGCTGCTAATAAGGCCCTTCAGGGACACGCACAGTGACCCCAAGGATGCAGCCAGACAATAACATAACTCTAGGAATATATTAAAGCAGCGGGTCCTGTGGTGATTTTTTTATTGACAATGTGACTCTGGGATTTGTGTGATTAAAATGCAAATGGAGACTCGGGCGTTAGTGTGGATGTCGGGTGAGGTGTGCGGGGGCCAGGCGGAGGGCATGTCGGGGTAAAAGTGTGCTGAGAGACAAACTATTTTCTGCAGTGTGAGGGCAGCAGCAGCAGCAGCAGCAGCAGGGAGGATCTGTGGCTCGGAGCCATTCGCGGAGCTGCTGGGGGAGATGCATTCTTTATTCTGAGGAGGAGGAGGAGTGAGGGAGAGAGAGAGAGAGAGAGAGGGAGAGGGAGAGGGGTGAGCAGAGCACACACGTCGCCACTATCAACTGAACCCATCTAAGAAAACAACTCGCAGGGAGTCCGGCTCTGAGCTGCGTTCACAGCCACCAAAGGCAACTTGGAGCTTCCCAGCGCAGAGCGCAGCGCACGGACGCAGCGGGGCGTCATGGCCCGTGGTGGCGGAGGATCAGGCGGCGGACACTTCGCTGAGTGTGGAGCGGCAGAAGCGGACGCTGCCATCGCCCTGCCGCCGCTTCCTTCGCTGCAGACGCAGTTGAGTTAAAACAAGAGAGCGGACTCCGCTGGAAAAGTAGAGAAAATTAAAAAAAAAAAGAAAGAAAGAAAGTGCGGACGGACGCGCAGCCACAACCGCGGAGAGGACACATGCAGGCAAATATGCTGTTCTGGAGACTCGGCGGGTCCAAGCTGCTCATCGGAACCCAGTCGCAACAGCGTTATAGAAGGGACCTTTACAGCGGGACCGCGTGAAGGACACAGGCGTCAAGAAAGAGGGGTTTGCGGGGGTTGTAATGGATAAAGGCTCGACAAAGGTACAGTGGATGTTTGTCGACGTACTTGGAAAAGCAATAGAGGAATTCAGTGTTTCTGTCTGACTCCAAGTTTTGTATCCTTCGACGACTTTTCTAATTAAATCCAGAATCAAATGTGGCCACCAAATTCTGCTTAAAACAGATGCGCAAACATGTTTCCATCAGTGTTAGGTCGCAGCCCCGAGGCTTCTGCAGGCGCACAGAGGCTCACATTCTCACCCTCACTTTTACGCCATAATTAAAATTGTTCATTTGTCCGTGGATTCGACCTGTGCGTGTTTTGCAGTTAAAGATAAGAGCAGAACACAGCTCCACATTTTCTCCCCACAGAAAACCTGACTCTTTTTTCCCTTTCTTTTTTTCAGAGTGGGGCTTTCACTCTCAATGCACTGCACGCTTTTCAATTCCCCTTTGAAATAATTCATTCAGATGAACACCGCTCGCTGGGCAGACTTTGAAGTACACCTGATCCGCGTCTTATTGCCTCTTAAATGCCCTATCCATTTTAAACTTTTAATTGCGTTTTTTTTTCTTCTGTCGCTAAATCCAGGTCTAATCGGATTGCCCTTGCCACATAGCTATCACAGTGCTCATCTGGTGAGGAGAAACTGTGCTCCCTCGGCTGGAAATAAAATTTAAAAAAAAAGAGCAAAGAAAGACGAGGGATAAAAGTATCTACACCTCTTTCCCACGTTGATCTGTCCATGTCTATGTGTGTGTCAGGCTTGTTGTCCACCAAACTATGTCCATTTGATGTTTAAGGATTGTTATTCGGATTTCCTAGGGACATTTTATTTATGCAGCTATAATAATCACGGTGCTGCTGCCTTCTGCTGTTGATTCTGCTGCCGTGGCAGCACATTTTATCACCTCGTGTGCTTGCTTATTCTCTCTCCCCCCCTTCCCAAGCTTATTTGATTAAATTTAGCTCTTTCAATTTAGAAAAGTAGATCACAGATGTGTGTCAAAGGATTGTTTCTCCATCGCTGCCACACAGAGCCTATGCATGCATGTAGGCTTCATCTCATCAACAAACAGCACAGGGACTTTGGTGAGACTCTGGCAAATGCATTGATTGTACTAATAACTTTATTTTTAACATCCCTCCCTTTGCAGAATATAGTCGGCCATAGATGTGTATCTTAAACAAAAACTACAAAAAAATGGTAGTAATTTTGAGTATTTTTATTTTTTTGACAATGTGGCTCAGTTTTTTTCTCCAGGCTTGACAAACAGCACTGCAGGACACCTTAATCCACACACATGGCTGTTACTGTGTTTAAGAAAGGACCCTTCATACACATTATTGTCTGTCATCCCACACGAGCTCGGGAAAGGACAAGTCAGTTAAACTGAGGGCTACAGATGACAACCAGTATCTTTCAATCATGGGGGGGCGAAGGGTTGGGGGGGGGTATTTGATGGCTCATAAAACTTGGAATAATGGATCTTGGGTTCTACTTGGATCCAGTGGCCTTGTGCCTTTACAATAAACCTCCTCATGCTGAAAAATGGCCTGTATTGATCATTTATCGCAGGTGGAGCAACTAAATAATTTTCCGGTCCCATTTCCTTTGACAGTCATGTTAGTCACTGCAGCCTGAGGAGCAGCTCGAATGCAGAGTCTCGATTTCTTGACCGTCTCCCTTTTGTTTAGTAATTCCACTTCTCGCAGCTTTAAATTTTGAGCTTGATGAAGGTGTGTTGAGGCTGACACATAATAACTAACTCCACCTAAGGCCACAAGGAAGACACTGTGTTTACTGTAAGCACTTAGTTTGCATGTGTCCCTCTGCCACTAAAGACAGTTTTAAGCCCCTTTTCCTGTTTTTCCAGGAAATAGCTTGTGCATCCATGTTGGCACACAAACATCTATAGTGCATTGTCGTCTCTTTCACTTTTTTCCCTGTTAAGCAACACTGATGTTGCTCAGACCCTCCGTGAACCTATGAGTGTCTGTCCTTGCACTGGTCTATTCCTGCCTTTGATGGAGCAGAAGGGATAAAAGCCTTCTTTATGTCTGTGAGACCGGATGTGCAAAGGGCTGTTCTGAATATTTATCAGATGGTTTGTCTTTTTCTTTTTTTTTCCTTTTTCCTTTTTTAAATATCCAGTGCATAATTTGACATCAGCCAGTGAACGGTAGGTTTTGTGACTCTGTGTCTCTATTTGAGAGAGAGAGAGAGAGAGTAATACAGTTGGTATGCTTGTGCTTGTTTGTGTGTCAAATAAGAGGCAGAAGGATGAAAGGGAAAAGAGAGGCCCATTTTTTCCCAAGAACAGGCCACCCCTGAAAACACTAATCTGGCATTTCTTTGTTTTCCCACAGGTCACTACATCCAAATGTCACCCCCCCTGGACTGTGCCCTGGTCGGGGACCAGCAGTGTGTGACGGACAGAGGAGTGGGGCCTGTGGTGGCTCTCGACTGTGTGGCTTCAAATTGGCCCTGGCTGAGCTCTGCATGGATGAACGAGTGAAGAGTCCTGCTATGGTCTGATGTCTCAGCATGGATGGAGTCAGGCAGCGGACTGGCCACCACTAATGAGACCGTCGCCCTTCAGCTGAGGACTAGCGTTTACAGGATTACTCCCACGGTTTTCTGCTCTTTTCCCAGCTAACTGCATCATTATTTAACTCTCCTAGTTGGACTTTTTGTGAGTAGGTTTTGTGGATATATACGTCATTGCCTTTACGATTTTCTTTTTTTTTTCCCTCACCCAGTTTTTTTTTTTTTAATCGTTGGTTTCCATTTTCCCATTTTCTTTTCCACTATGGAGTTTCTGGCTGGATCCTGGAATAAAGATTGGACTTCTTTGTTGCAGTTTTGGTTGACTGTCATCCTAAGCCTCCAGACGCAATTCAGCCCAGGTACCTCTTGCCCGTCAGAGTGTCGTTGTGACAAAATGTTTGTGTACTGCAATGAACGCAGCCTGACATCAGTGCCTCTGGGGATGGAGGAGGGCTACAAAGTCCTCTATCTACATAACAACCAGATCAACAATGCTGGCTTCCCTGTGGAACTTCACAATCTCGCCTCTGTGGAGACTGTGTTTCTCTATGGCAATCAGCTGGACGAATTCCCTGTCAATTTGCCGAAAAACACCAGGGTCTTGCATCTCCAGGAGAACAATATTCAAACAATCTCCAAGGCAGCCCTAGCCCAGCTGACTAAGTTGGAGGAGCTGCACCTTGATGATAACTCCATCTCCACAGTGGGGGTGGAAGAAGGGGCCTTTAGGGAGGCGATAAGCCTCAAACTCCTCTTCCTCACTAAGAACCACTTAAGCAGTGTTCCAATTGGCCTCCCTGAGGACCTGAAGGAGCTGCGGCTGGATGAGAACCGCATTGCTGTTATTGCGGAGGAGGCCTTCCAGAATGTGACACGCCTGCAGCGCCTTCTACTGGATGGGAACCTGTTGACAGATGAGGGGATTGCACCAGGGACCTTCCAGGACCTAGCTAACCTCCGTGAGCTGGCCCTGGCCCGAAATTCACTCACCTTTCCCCCTCCCCTCCTACCGAGCCAGTCACTGACCAAACTCAGCCTGCAAGAGAACCAGATCAACCAGATACCTGTGGCAGCCTTTGCTGACCTGAATAGGCTCGAAAAACTGGATATCTCCACCAACCAGCTTCAGACTCTAACGCAGGGTGTGTTTGATAGCCTGTCAAGCCTGAGGCATCTCATTGTGCGTAATAACCCCTGGCGTTGTGACTGTGCAGTGAAATGGGTGGTGGTGTGGCTCAAGTCGTTGCCTTCCTCCATCAACGCCCGAGGGTTTGTGTGCCAGAGTCCTGAGAAGGTGCGTGGCATGGCCATCAGAGAGCTTACATTGGATATTATTGAGTGCCCGGTTAATGCCAACCAGCCGCTGTGGCCCACCCTCCGCTCCACCCCCCCTCCCCCGCCCACTACTACCCCTGTCACCACCAGGATCTCCAATGTCATCACCACATCTACCCCTTACTACTTTGACTCCCCCTCTCCTCCCTTACCCCCAAGCCATAATAACCCCCCTGGGCCACTGCCTCCTTACGAGGACCCCCTTCAGATCTCCTTCAATGTGATCAACTCCACCAACATCGAGGTGAGCTGGGATTCTTATTTCACTGTCACAGCATACAAGGTCACCTGGGTCAAAAGGGGCCAAACGCAAATAAATGAAGGAATGCGGGAGCGGACTGTGAGTGGGGGGCAGCGGCATATTAGTCTCACCAACTTGGAGGCCCGGTCTGTGTATCGGATCTGTGTGCACGTGCTGGACACCCTTAACTCCTACAGGCCCGGAGAGGATACTATATGCTCCGAGGCCAGGACCAAGCCTGCTTTGTCTACAAAGCCTCCTGGCAGAGACCAAGCTCCTCAGGAGAGCATCAACTCTACTCTGCTAATGGCTGGGATCATAGGTGGGGCAGTTCTTATCATCCTGGTAACACTGCTCGGTCTGTTCTGCTGGCATATGCACAGGAAGAGCCGGTCGTCTTCGACCAAGTGGAAATACAACCGAGGCAGGAGAAAAGACGACTACTGTGAGGCTGGAACCAAGAAGGATAACTCCATTCTTGAGATGACTGAGACTAGTTTTCAGATAGTGGCGCTGAACAATGAGCAGCTTCTCAAGGGAGATTTCCGCATTCAGCCCATCTATACGCCCAACGGGGGCATTGGATTTAGAGACTGTCACCTCAGTAACAACAGTATAGCCTACTGCAAGAGCAGCAACGTACCCAGTACAGAGTTCTGCCAAACGTGATGCAGCAGCAAACAGTACAGCGGCATTCACACATACACACCCACACACACACACACACACAACAGGCACACTTAACAAGACATGCATAGACACACACGCATACACCATTTGTGTAGACAATAAAATCATTAAAAAAAAATCTAGTGAAATATAACTGTACTATATATATTTCCAAGTTCTGTCTACAATGTAATTTATACTGTGGATTATAATGTGGGATTCTCTGCTATCTTTTTTATTCTTAGAAAGGAGATACAAGCGTTTCTTTTTTTTTTTTTTTAATAATCAGCAGGGTTTTGAAAGTTGTTTTAAATGGTCAGTACTGTACATGAACAAGGACTTGTACATGAACAAGGATTTGTACAATCACGGCACCCTGGGTGTAGCTTCTGACAAACGCTGTCAGCCTTGGAAATGTTGGGGCGCTTACAGAGGGCTGCGATCCTTTCTAACCACAGAAGCAAAATATGGCCTTTTTGCGCTTTGACACACTGAAAACACTCCCCAGTACAACAGAACAGTAGTAAAGACAACACAGCACAGGGGAAATCCAAACACTGCTGATTAGAGCGCTGTGGAAATAAAGCACTGGTTCATAGGTGGCGAGTTGTAAAAAGAGAATTGAAGTGCACTTTTCTTATTAATGGAAGCAAGGCAGGAAATGAGCAGCACTGGTGATCACGTGTGAAGGACTGTGGCTGGCTGTGTTGGTGCTCTACAGAAGCCTGGACTGAAATTTCCCAAAAGTGCCTTAACTCTAAAAGCATCTTTGTTCAGTCACTATACAGTGGAAACAAAGGTGGGCTTAGTCACGAGACACTTTTGGAAAATTCTAGAAATGGATGCACATTTTTAGCTCTTGTTGCGCAGTTATTAACATGAGCTTAAAAAGCAACAAAGGTTTATTGTTCTTAATTAGGTGCATGGATGTGCTGAGAGGTGCAGATCCTGTTGAAAAAACTGCCCTAATTTGCTCTGCTTCTGTCTGTCTTTCTTTTTTTTCTTTTTTTTTTTTTTTGCCTTTTTTTTCCTCTCTGTTTTGGCAAGGGAAGCCACAAGGGGGCATGTGTGGGACAGAGGAATAGAAGGCAAGAAGACAGATAGATCACTTTTCCTCCACCCCTGGAGTCCATTACCCAGACGACATTAGTCATGGCCAAAGTATTGTTTGGAGTATTATTGCTCATCGAGCTACCTAATGATGTGGAATCATTTAAAACTAACAATGTTTTCTGGGTTTGGAGGCTACATAATATGGATTTTCACTGCTGTGGTCTATCATGGGGGAAGGCCCCTGTTCCTGTGTGTGTGTGTGTGTGTGTGTGTGTGATGAATTTTGCAAATAAAAAAAAAAAAAACACACAATGCTAATTAAACACCCACTTATTTCAGCCTTGTCTCAGCGTTCATTAGGGCTTTTTGATAAATTAGGAAATTACAACAATGAGATCGCACTCCGCCCATGATCCTCGCGCTGCGCGGTTGTGACTGAGCGGCTCATCCAGTATCTCATCATTTATCCTTTTGTCTGCGTTTATGAGTCTGTCTACTTCATTTATGGTTCACACTCCTGAACGGTACACCTGCTCACCTCGCAGCATTAGTTTCCGCGATGAGGATTCTCACGTGATACCTTCTTGCTTATTTTTTTTGGTCTGTCTATCTCTGTCTCTGCTGCTCTGATCCCTGCATGGGCTCAATTAAAACCGTTTCCCTGCCTTTCGGCTCATGTGCTGCGGTGGCAGCTCTTTGCATGTGAAGTGCCAGCGAGAGGTCTTTATTATGCACCTCTTAAGAAGACCGTATTTGATTTGACAAGATTGTATTTTGAGGGGCCAAGCTGGAAGAAGCCCCCCCCCCCCCCCATCCTTTGTTCATAATCCTCCACCAAAAAAAAGGGGAGAAAAATATGTAGACTTTATTTTCACTTGGCTGCGTGGAGCTCATGCTGGGAGAGAGAGTGTGTGCATGTGTGTGTTAACTCTTAACAAGGTTTTTGCGTATTCGTACACGGCAGAGAAGCAACACAGACGAGGCCAAAAAAAACTTTAGAGAAATTATTTTTCAAGGGCTCAAATTATATCAGAGTGAATATCACAAAAGTAACTGCACTTACTGTAACTCCAACAATAGCTCATGATCATGATCTTTCAGATTTAGGGTTTGAGGAGATGTAGATGTTTACAGCACATACATTTACTTTCTGATGAAATGGGCCAATATTCTGAACATTTGCTAACACAGTGGATCCGTGAATCAGTTTATCTTAACATTGCCTTGTTTTATCCAAAAATCTTGTTTGTAATAATACATTTGTAGGTATTTTAGTTTCAGTTTATTAAAGCAAATAGCAACATCTTGGGGGAGGGGGAGAACAAAAACAATATCTATGTTCTTTAAAGGAAAGCATTTAAAGCATTAGTTTGACTATTAAATTTCTCTTTCTGTGTGAGACGTAGCCAATACCACTGCTCACCACGAAGCTGATGTGGCTTTTTCATGAAACCATGAAACCACGTTGCGTCAATTTGATTTTTTTTTTTTGTGTGTGTCTACAGGCGTGAAACAAACTAAATGTGTTGCGTTCACTTGTGAGCTTAATAAATGTTGGTAGGCGGATCTTTGTTTCGTTGCAGATGTGCAAGTGGTATCAATCTTCATTTCTCAACAACATTTTAAACTGTTCCCTTAAAGGTCCAGTGTGTAAGCTTCAGATGAAGCATTTATTTCTGGCAGAAATGAATGATGAAGTGTACGATCATTTAAATGTGTTTACGGTCATTGCCACAGAATGAGCCCTTAATATTTAAATTAGGAACAGGTCAACATGGAGCCCTCTGTGTTGGGCCCCTTGTTGAGCTTTACGATAACTACAGGCTCTCTAATCATCACATTCCCCTGGCAAATGACTTTTTTCAACCAAAATATTTTCTAGTATTAATAAACTGACATACAAGGCTTGTTTAGGTTGATTTTCTTCTGTGAATATCAATTTTAATTGAACCCCTTTGTACTTCTAATATCCACATATCAGCACACCCAGTCCTGCCCAGTGATCCACCCTGCTTTACAATCATGAAGCTAACTGGCTGTTGAGCACCTAACCTGTACCAACACTTCACCAGCTGACCGCTACAACCCCCGCGTGCAAACACATTCGCATAAGTTATAGGATCTGTCGCTTTTGTTGTGTGTGTTTGTCAGGTGGACGTTTTAGCGACATATAGTCCCACCCCCCGTTTGTGAATGTGGAAACGGAGACATTTGCCTTACCTTTTATGCAGGACTGAATGATGAGCTCGAGCGAGTTGTCAGTGGAAGGAAAGAAAGATGAGGCGCAAAGAGGCAGCAGGACAGAAAGCACACATACAGTATCTCCAACAGATTGTAGCCACGGCGGCAACACTGTCAGTATTAACAGGGAGAACAGCACTAGGCGGGACATACAGACGCTAACGAAGAGACTGTTCATCCATAGTGCCAGACTTAAAGCAGTGCATGGATAATGATTCAGCCGAGACTGGGAAGGTGCTTTGGTGGTTTGCTTTGCAGCATACATTACTCTTCATTTTCGACTTGCCTGATGAAAGGATGTGGCCGCAGCGCCGTGACCAATGGAATTACACAAAATGTATTGGAGTCTGCTCGCGTCAGTTTATTACTGTTTCAGGGTGCCGAGAAGTAATTTCCCTTAAAGCTCATTGATTCACATTGAAATAATTATGTTGATTCACTGAGAGGTTGATTCAGAATAAACACACGAGAGGCTGAAACTGAATACAGTTAAAGTCGTCTTTTCTTTCTTGAAGCAAAAACCTTCACTGCAAATTGCTGTTAACCAGTGACATTCATCCGAGGATTTCTGCATGTACTGTATTTAGCTTCGTAGCCTTTCATTTTGTCATACCAGGTTCTGGACTATAAAGTTTTGTTGTTGTTTTTTTTGTTTTTTTTTTTAACCTTTTGAAGCAATCACCCAGTGGTGGCTGAGATACAGTATGAGCAACCATTCGGCTGGAACTTTACAGTGCATGTAAGACAGCTGTGTTGGGGGAAAAACCTTGCCATCTCATCGAGACGATCGCAGTGTTAATGCTAGCCATCCACACCGAGACGTTTTCTTAGGAACCAAAGTTAAATTTCTGTTCTCATGACAAAATATTGATGTTGTTCCATGTATGTGCCTTGAGGTTGAACTTACAATGTAAAGTCCTTGAAACCTTTAAATGTTTTTGCACAAACTGTAAATACTTAAGTGAAGCTTTTTGAAAATAAAAGAGCCATTGGATTTGAGCGATCACTCCTTTTTCATTAAAAAAAAGAAAAAAAAGTGAAAGCCTATACTCATTTTGCTGCAGTGAAGGATTTGACATCTTTTGTTTTTATTTTAATTTTGTGTACATTTGACAGAAACTGCATCAGAGCTAGAACTATTTCGGGTCAGACGCTGGTAATTCTGGGGTCAAAGGTTTCTGCTGCACCACACTATTCCAAGATATCCTCTTATTTCTATGCAGGAAGTTTGGGACATCTTAGTGTGGCCACAGCTTAGTGTTCAGCTGGGGGAAAAACCAGGATGCTCTTTCATTCTACATGTATGGCACAACTGAATCCCAGAATGGGCTGTTTCTTCAAATCCCTGTGTTCTACCAGACGTCCAACTTTTTACTTCCCCATGACCACATTCCCAGTGTTGCTTTTGCAACCTCCAGCCCACTCAAGAACCCACACTAGCCCAGTCTTAATTCACTGTGACAATTAACCACATGTATTCAGCTGAAACACACAAGGGTGTGCCATTTTGGTATTTTCGAGTGGCTATTTTTCTCCAAATCCACAAACGTCAAAACTTGATTTGTTGGTGCAGAATTGTTGTCTTTTAGGGGGAGACTGAGTGGATGAAGACAACTGAAGCTTTATTGGCACCAAATATCTTCTATTTTGTCATTTCCCGCTCCTTGTGTGTCGCGTTGCCAGCTCTGTAAAAAAGACTTAAAATATGATTTCTCCCATGATGCATCAACATAGTAAGGTTTAGTCTTTTACTTACAACCTTATGTCGTAAAACAAGGGTCTCAAACTTGCGGCTCCTCAGTCAGCACCTACAATAAAGTTAGAATGAAAAGTGTCCCATGACCAACAGTGAACTATTTAACAATAATAATAATAATGTGTATATTTTATACAAATAAGCGTTTCAATTACTATTGATTTTCTCTTTGATTATATTTTGTTTCTGTCTTTGTTATTTACGGATTCATTCATAGATATACATTCAAACATGTTCTTTTTAGTGAACTATATGTCAAATCAAACACTTACTTTAAAATGGTGTGCATTATCATCCTGGATATTTTTAATTTGCAAAATCATGATGGATTATCAAGATATAATTTTAATTTCAAGTCAATAGTTAATCTTTCCCGAACTGTTTCGGGAACTTTTTTTACATGACCAGCCCTTGGCCCCTTCCTGACCAGACTACAAGTTCACTGGTCATTTTGATTTTGAGGCCCCCGACTTCACTTTCTCTGACAGAATAAAGACTTTATCTTATATCAGTAAATGGTCAAATATCAACAGTGTCTAATAAAAAGCAATCAAACAAAAAGCCATTGTTAGATACTGATTCTGAAGCAGAATTTACAAATCTCACCAATCACAGTCTAGTAACTGTATTATTTTTTGTTATCTTCAATTTTTATGCAGTTTGTAAAGAATAGAAGATACACCATTAAAACATTTTTCTATTTTAATAGCAGCATAAACAGCAGCCGCTTTTCTGTTTAATTTGAATCACACTTAAGCTGCTGGTTACATTAGTTCCCCTGTGGGTCCATCAGGTGTGTATGTGTTATAGCTTTACTCTCTAAGTGCACATGTTTGCTTTTTTCCTTTGGTGAATGTCAAGAGTTACCTGAGAAATAATGTACTTGACTTCCAGCTGTTCCTAAATTTACTGCAAGATTAAAATGCCATAGGAGTAAAAATAATTCACTCATGTAAATAACTGTAAAGCTTCACTTTCTGTATCATTAGTACCTTAGTGCCAATTTGCATTAAACTCACTTGGATTTCAGTTATGCTGTAAGAGCAGGCCTTGAAGTATTTTAACAGTGTGCTGTTTTATTTGAATTGACTTTCATAAAGGATCTGAATAATTCCTCCACCACAGGTATTACCACAAATACTAGTTGGTGTGGTGCTGCCTGTAAATTATAGATGTTTAAATACAATTGAGTCATAACTAGGCCAAATTTAAAATTAGAACTGGTGCAGTCACCACGCCCACAGCCGGCCCAAGGCATAAGCAAACTGAGCAGCTGCTTGGTTTCACCAGGGGGCCCAGATAGTGTGTGGAGAAATAAAACATTAACCTACAAAAGAGATCCAGATATCTTTAAATGTCTAAATAGCTTTTATCTCAAGTTATTATTATTATTATTTATTTTATTTTTTCAGAGTTGAAACCTGAACCATTATTGCACATCTGTGCAGCTCTCTTAGGTTAAAAAGCTGGTTTGGAGTAATTAACACAACTGTAATTAATGCTATTTATATTGTTACATTTCTATCAATAATAGTGAAGCACCCAAAAAGACTTTGGCCAGCACCGACCACACCAGTAAATTAATAGTAACAGCACATGCTGTGTTTATAGCAGCTTGTGTCCTAACTTTTGTGACTGTTGTGAGTCAATAAAAAGAAGCTGGTTGTGTGGTTGTGCCAGAAACTTGAAAGAAATGTGGATTTTTGCCTTGGAAATCTTTACTTAACAGGTGTTGGCTTTTCTTTACCTTTTTTACCTTACATTTCTTTGCCAAAAGCATGATTTTTTTTTTTTTCTGGGTTCTCCAACACCTTCCCTTTGTGATCGACATTTGAGCATCTTCCATTCAGACTGAATATGGAGGGGACAAAGTCATTAAACGATGCAATTTAAAGTAGTCTCATTCCCGGTATTACAAATATTGACGTGTGCTTGTCTCGGCATTGAACCGACTGGTCTAAAGCAATGTTCTGTTGTTCTGTCCATCTTCCATTGCCCTCGGTAGCCTTTAATTAGAGGATGAATGCAGGTGTGGCCTTTTTGCTTCTTTCACAGTACGTCAGGTTAATGTGTGTCAGGATGGGTCACTGGAATTCTGCCCATTTGCTGCCAAGAGTGAATGCCATGGACATTAAGTAAAAGCAGACTCAATCAATTTGTGTGCTTCATTATATGAAAATGTAAATGAATTGAAATTGGATTGGACAGATAGCCTGCTTTGCTTTAATTCCTCTGTGAAGGTAAAAGGAAATACCCTTGGAAGTTATGGTCTCCTTTTCTGAGCATTGCTGTTTATTGAAGGTGCTCACTATGATTTGTAGTGACTGTATTCATTTTGATTTCATTCTATGACTTCAAATAGGCCAAAAGATATCACAGACTGTAAAAAAAATTCCTCTCAAAGCATTTAAATGTTTAAAAAAAAAATATATATATAAGGTGGCTGGCTGATTACGTGACTGATGGAAGACACAAACTAAAATTGTCCTCCAAATGTTAAAGATTACCACATGAGAGCTGAAATGCAAACAGATTCTTGTTTGGATTCTCTTTCGACAGCAAACAGAGTCAGATAAGCAAGACCTTTTCTATGACCTTTGAATACTTTGAATCCTGTTGGACGAGTCTTTGCTACTGGCGAGGAGACTCACTCTCCAAAAAGGAAAAATACAGCACTTTCTTCCACCGGCCGTACAGCCGCCTAATTGGTGACAAAATGAATTTGACACCCACAAACTGCTGTCAAACCGCCTGCAATTCTCTAAAGGCCTTGGAAGTCTTTATAGGTGTCAACACAATAAAGGCAAACCCTGCTGCATCCAGTATGATGCAAACCACTAACAGTCCTGCAACTAATACAGCCAGTGAAAAGCATGCAATGTTCAGTCTGTGTTGCTGTGTCCAATAAGGCATCGATACAACTGTCTGTCAAATAGCTTTCTTGACTATGATAGAGCAGGATATTCTTAGCAAGAGGTTTGACTCTGAGGACCGGCTTACATCACCGCACATGACAACACATCCAACACCTTGTTACTCAAGAAGACATGCTTGTTTTCAGGAAAGCTCTGGGGTTAAGGATCACCATAGTCACCCGGCGAGAGACTTTGACCGAAGCGGCTGCAATTGAAAGCTTCTGGGTTGAAAGTACGTTAATGGGCTGTCACAGCCGGTGCAACTGCCGACTGAGATGGTGTGCAGGTCTTTCGGTAATGACCATCTTTTCTGTTTTTGTTTTGTTTGCTGTTTGTTGTGTGTGTACGTGCATGCACCTGTTCCTTTTCTCCCTGTCTTCCACCACAGGTTAATACCATAGTACTTTCATAATTTTCATCTAAACGGCAAACTATACAATGTGACAATGTTTTATACAGCTCTCTATGAAGTACCTAAAAGGGATACTCGAGTAAAAGTACAAGTTCCTTAACAGAAAATGACTTTGGCAGAAGTTGAAGTCACCGTTTACAATATTGCTTGAGTAAAAGTCTCAAAGTACATGACATTTACTGTACTTAAGTATCAAAAGTAATTACATAAAAGTAATATACAGTCGAATGAACTTAAGTTTAGAGAAGTGCAAGTGCTTAAAAAAAAGCGAGGCGACAGGACTGAGCGTCAGTGGTAGAGCAGGCCGTCTTTCAACTGGAAAGTTGTTGGTTTGATTCCCAGCACCATCCATCTACGTGCCGATGTGTGTGAATGGTTATGAAAGATGTGTGATAGAAGATGCGCTGTATGAATGTGAGAGTCAATGGGTGTGAATGGGTGAATGGCAAAACTGTAGTGTAAAGCAGCTTTGAGCACTCATCAAGACGAGATTTGACCTGGGAGTACAAAACTAATGAAGATAGTTAGGGGAATGTATTGGAGTAAAAGTTCACAATTTATTTATACATTTACCATCATCCTCCAGGACTGTTAACCCTGAATATTTGGTCATGGTGAGAATAATTTATCTACTTTATATAATGTTTAAATGTCATTTTTTTTTTTCTATATATGAAGTACAATATTCTCTAGTGTGGCAGAAATGAGCTTCAAGTGAGGCTTTTTTTTAGTGAGTACATTAAAACTTGGGTCTGAGTTAAAGTACTCATACTCATTGTCAAACTTAAATGGCCTGGGAGCTAATGAGTGTCTCGTCTCATCTCGTAGTGGGTAGAGTTTGACACCTCTGCAACAGAGTGGAGCAAATGAGCCTGATCGCTCTCTCTGGTTTATAAATAAAAAAACAGTGATTCCCTCATTAAAGGTCTTTCAATTATGCATGAATCCCCTCGTATACAACACAGGCACCAGGTCTATGTTATGCTCTCTGCTTTGAGCTGGACGTCATCAAGCGAGATCACAGAGCAGAATGGAACAATGTGCAGACGCAAAGTCGTTGCAATGCACTGACTTTGCTGTATAACGTCCCTCATCTGCCTAACGACAGTATGTCTGAAGCATCTGCATCTACAGCTGAGAGTGACTGTGGCTGAGCAGGCTTGCTTCAACTGTGGTGTCAACTATAAAGGCATCCAAGCAAACTAACAATGTAAATGCCTCCACTGTCTATGACACATTTTCCTTTGGTCTAAAATCCAGCGTTAGTTCTTCAAACACGGAGCTGCACAAAGAGCGCAAACCCTTTTTTTTTTTTTTTAGTGCCTTTGAGGAATCACAGTTATCGCACAGGTCATTGCTCCAAACACACCAACGTGCACTAATACGGCTCCTAACAACAACTCTTTCCCTTGATTTAAAGGAGATGTGGCTCCACGAGCAGCCGCCTGAACTTTACAGGCAAATGCAATATTTTGGTTGTAGATGGATGAGGAGTGCAATAGTGAGGATATTTGTTCCCGTGAAACCAACTTTTGGATAAAGTCATTTTCAACCAAGTATTCTCAGTCATTAAAATATACACACATCTCCTAGTGGCTTGGCAGATGAAGGTTTAACTTGTTCTCCTTGACCACATGGAGCACAGTAACACCTCCATATGTTGGGCCAGTGGGTCACAGCAGCCACAGGTCCAGGTGGGACAGAGCAGCTGTGACCTTGAGGGAGACTCGCCGTCTGCTGAGGTCTGGAATGAATGAAGACGGTGATGAATAGAGAAGGCGAAAGGCTGGCTACTTTTTGTAGGTGACCAGGAGGAAAAGAATGGTGTCTTCCTTTATATATATATTTATATATAGAACAAGTTCAGACTGTGCAAGGCTTCAGTTCAGGGGATGAAATATCAGAAGCTGACTTACTCTTTTTCTTTCAAACTCAAGCATCCAAAAATCTTTTGGATGAACATTTTCAAACAAATTCAATTAATTACGTTCTAATGAATGAAATCGTTAGAAAGAGCCAGAGGGAGATGAGAGGAATGACAGCAAGTGGACTAAAATACAAATGACAAAATCTGCCAATTGAGCCAGTGACTGCTGCGTTAGTCAAACTTAATGTCACACCAAAGGTCTGATGGGATGTATTTATGACATTTGCAATGACTTGCACTTTTCTAGACATTACTTAAAAGTAACATTAACAACATGAAATGACATTTTAATACAGAAAAACAACTCTCTCTCTCTATATATATATATATATATATACCTGTATTTGTATTTTTGGCATGAATAAGACTAGTGTGTATAACTTATGGTAAATTTTCAGGGAGTTATACCAACAGGATCAAGGGATAGAGGTGGAATGCTGGAATCTACTAATGCTGAACTGAATAAGTTTCCATGTAATAATATTATCAGAAAAAATCTGTTAGCCAATCAGTCTACACATACTGTGTCCACTTTATTAGGTACACAGGACAGCCAAACAATAGTCAGATGAGGCACCCAGTGCAGATTCTGCTGCTGTAGCAGCCATTTAGCTTCAAGTCTGAATGTGTTGTGCATTCAGAGATTGTCTTCTGAGTTAGTGCTGCAAGTTACTCTTGCCTCTCTATCATTTTGAACTAATGTGGTCGTTCTCCTCTGACCTCTGGCATCAACAAAGCAAGACCTGCCTTGTTAGATACTTACTCTTTTTGGGCGATTCGCTGTAAACTCCAGAGTTGGCTGTGTGTGTGAAAATTCTAGTAGATCAGCAGTTTCTGAAATATACAACCTGGCCAGTTTGGCACCAACAACCACGCCATGTTCAAAGTCACTTAAATCATCTTTTCTGCTCCTTCTGCTGTTCAGTTCAAACTTCAACAAGCCATCTTGACCATGTCTACATGTCATTAAGTTGTTGCCATGTGATTAAATTGGTCAGAGAGAGCATTTCTCAAAGTTTCCTGAGATAAAATAAAATAAAATAAAATAATAAGTTAAGCGATAGAATGTTAAATATAAAACTTCACTTCTCTGTAAGTTTTCCTACCTTTCTCAGTTTTACAGTGCAGCAGGGTAATGTAGGTTAATGAATGCTTTCTGTGCAAGTTTCCCGACAGTTCCATTGTTTCTCCTCCTTGAGTCTCCTCTGTCCGATGCAGTGTGAAGAATTGTTGCAGCTCTCCTGAGTAATAAAGCTTCCTTGAGTCATGAACTCCTTGTTCCCAGCTGCATTCTCTCTGCTGAAGTCAGAAAGACAAAACTTCAGTGAAGGTAAAGTGTGTGTTTTTTTTTTTTTTTTACTTTTATGAGCAAACATTCTGCCATTTGTAATGGAAACACTGCGAGCTGATGTAACCCTGGAAAACAGCTTTTGGATGTGCATTCGTTTGTAGTGAAATTAGAAGTCATGTTTGCTGACATATTCTTCTATCATATGTAAATGTTTTAATTTATGCTCTTTCTGTACCGAAAAAGAAGAAAATTAAGGGACATTTTTTGCTAGATGGTGCTTCCAACATCGCTGATCTCGAGCGACTGCACATTGTGACTGACAATACTGATACATGTAATCTGATTAGAGCAATATCTGTGTCAGGGCCACTAAAAATAGCTTCTTATATAATTTCACCTCTGAACACACACAGCCATTTAATCAGTTGTCAGCAAATGCTGAGGTGAAAACACGCCACCAACAACTGGCAAGCGGCAAAACAGCTGCCCCTATTATTTACAGCTCGTCACCGGTGGAGGCTGCATGGGCACGCGCTGAGACTCTGCCCAATCACACTTCATACCACTGTCCTATTTCAAGCCTCACTGATCCTGAGACATTGTTTCCTTCCTCTGTGTATTAGCTACTCCTTGTTGTGAATCTAATTGTGCTGTGGTTAGAAAATTTTGCTCCAGAACGTCTATAAAGAATATCTGAAAAGTGAGGCCAATGCAGAAAGCCCGAAAGATGTATTCTCTTGAATGGCCATTAGGGGGGAAAAAACTACATTCAGTTTGTATGTAATTCTATTAGAATTCGTCTCACCTAATTTTTAACATCAGCCAATATTTTGCTGAGGAGTTCATGGTTTAAAACCCTAGTTCCAGTAGTTCTTCAAAACAACGTGACATGCCTTTTTTGTAAACTACAATCCCACTTCAGAGTAAAAGTGATGGTACAGCAGGGTTCCCTTTCTGATTGACAACAGATGTTGTGCACAGTTACCAGCTGGTCCTCACCTTACAGTAAGACCCATCTCTTACTTCTTCCCCATCTCCACCTCATCCACATGTGGCCTCCTCTGATTTCAAAACACTAAGATGGTGCTGCAAACTGTGAAACTCAAGGTTACTGGCAGTGATGGTGGTTTGGACACCATTTGGTGAGGTTGGGTGTTGTGTGCCAGGTAGGTTAACACTTTCTCTCCTCCTCTCTCTCTCTCTCTCTCTCTCTCTCTCTCTTTCTCTCTCTCTCACCTAATTGTCCTTGCAGATGCTGATGATGGACGAAGGAGAGCCACTTGGTTCACAGTTATTGAGGGAGACGGTCATCCTCCAGGAGTTGACTTTATCAGGAAGGCCTGCAGACGCGCTCGCTGACAGAACATGTTAGAAACACTACAGGTAAGTGCTGGGTGTCACCCCTGTGTATGTGTTTCTGAGTAGAGCTAGACAGGTTTTCTTTTGGTTTGTCTTGATTAGTGGGTAGTGAGGGCTTGGCTTCTTTTTTTTTTCTTACCTTAGTCGTGTCCTCCCCCTCGTCTCTTTTTTTCATTAACTTTACAAAACCTCTGAAGTCTTTTTTAGGTTAAACCTTCTTTTTGAAACAGTGACTCATTCCAGCTCTTGACTGTGTTACCCTCTTTTAAAACCTCTTAGTTCCACCTGAAGGGGTGTAACACAAATGGGGATTCGTCCTGGATCTGTATAATGAAGAGTCGGAAAAGAATGGGTTTTGAGTTACAGGACCTTATTGATAATCCGAGATTTTTTTTGGTACATTAATGTCATGTTGCAAGGATGTTTTTTTTTTCTTTTTTTCCACAGTTCTTGTAGAGACGACACCACAGTTTCTGATTATGCTGCTGTGAGTCTTGGGGATTTTTTCTAATATTGGCTCTTGTTGAGGAGTAAAGACAGAGGATGTCATGTGACAGACAGACAGACAGACAGATAGATCCCTGCTATATGCCCAATTATAAATTCTATTGTATATTTTTTTTGCGTATTTTATTATAGTACTATAAAAGCACTTGGAGAGCGCAGACCTCCATCGAGCAGTCCTAGAATTATTTTACCCACATTATTGGATTCCTTGCCCACAAAAACATACCTTTGGCATTTGGAATCGCCTTACTTTCATTGTTACTTTGATATTTATTCATGAAAATCAATATTTGCGTAATGGTGGTTTTCTTCTGGATCTAGCTATTAAAGATACTGCAAATCCACTGACACACTCCCAATTCAGTAGAGTCTCAGCTAAATTTGTTTTTAGTTGCATGTACCTTTATTACCTTACAGTGCCCAAAATACCAAAAGTCCCCTGTTTTTTCCTGTTCTGGATTGTAATATCTGGAATGTTCACAGGATCCGGATCAATCTTTGACACATATATTATAGAACCTATTGTTTTTTTTGCAAAGTGCCCTAACCATATTGTGGAGTTGCATACACAAATGCTGAAAATGGCTCTTTCTCAGAATCATAAAGAATCCTTCAAAAAAATCCTGGATCCAGATGGCGATCCGGATCACCACCAAAATCTAATAATCTGTTCCTTGTACCATTACACACTTTCCTTTTTTGAGTTATTTTGCTAACAGGCAAACCAATGCTGGCAAACATAACCTCCTTGGCAGAGGTAATAACTTATTTTAAAACTTCATTACTTTGTTTTTTTTAAGGGTGCTACATAACTAAATGTATTATAAATGTATAGAAATGTATAGGGTTATGTCTTAGCTGACACAATTAAATTGATTTTAATGCCCACATTATTGCCAATAATGGTTCTAATTATAAAGGGTAAATTATTTGCACGGCAAAATAATTCAGTTCTTGTCATGTCGTTTTTTGTTTTCCCTCTCCTGACGTCTGCAGTGGTTTCAAATGCACTCTAAACTCGCCACATGGTTTTCATAGAATTGAACTGCAGGACTTGTGTGCATGTGGTAACTACAGTAAGTGATTTTAACCACACGAAAATTATTACGGTCTTAGTTCTGTCCTTTGGCTGCAGGAAATAAACAGGATATGTACTGCGGCTGTTTCTACGTCTCCACCGAAACCTGCTTACAAACTAAAAGTCTTGTTTTTCTAGAATATTTTTCAAGTTGTTGCAAACCCGAGTGCCTATCTTGGTTTCTTGATCTCTGGTCTACAGTTTCCCTCCTTCTTTCCCTCAGAATGAATAAATTCTTACGGTCCCAAACAAACATTTCTGTCTAAATTGGGAGCTCATTAGAGTCTCACGCATCCAGTGAGTGCACAAGAGTAGCGAGACATTGTAAACTGATTCTCTCTGTATCTGGACCATAAAAGCTGAGTGCATTTGCATTAGAGAAGATGAATGTTGCATTTGAGATCAGCAGAGGGCCGAGAGTGGTGGTGAATTAAACAGACATGTTTAACAAGCTGTTAACAACTCTCGCTATCCCACTTCTCCTTCTCCTTCCCCCCCTTCCCCTCTCTGTAAGCAGTGGAGACAAAAGCCAGCCGCAGCCTGTATAGGAGTGAGATCCCCTGAGAAAATGTCGACGGAAGCGCCTGCTGTGGCCGAGGTGGTGTGACAGTTCACATGGCACAACTGGAGAGGGGTACACCCGAGACGTAACGCAGTAGCCCTTTGTCTCACAGCTGGGGAAAGGGTGGCTCAAAGCTGTTTAAATGTTATGGTGAGTAGGAATGGTTCTTACGAGCCCCAGGTCCGGAGCACACATTACATGTTAATGACTTGGAACACAGACAGCAGAGCAGAGGCTCAAACTGCCAATTAAGCATATGCTGCAGACGCCACTGGTGTTCAGATACCACCATCTGATAGCGTTCAAGCTTGGCCTGCAGTTCTGAATCCCTCCATGGGACGTGGAGTTACTCCAATGGTGAGTCATTAGCCACAGACATCCCTGAAAACCACTGAGGAGTGTAAGCAGCTGCTCATTGGATATCACTCTTCAGCTCCGTCCTCTGCCGCCGCTGTTTTGTTTGTCGCCTCTGTTCCTCCCTCATCTGTTTAGTCTTACGCACGGCGATGATGTTGTTTTTCTGTGAACAAGTCCACAAACTGTACTTCAGTGCTTCAGAACTTCAATTATCCTGTGAAAGTGCCAAGCAGTGGAGGAATGGCTCGCTCTTGACGCGCCACTGATTTGTTTAAGTGTTAGAAGTGAGGTGGTAGGAATTTTGCAGCTATTAAAGTACCTTTGTTTCTATAAGCGCTGCGTGTTTAATGTATTCCTCTTGGAGTTAGTCATGTTTTTCTGTTGAACAAAGTGAGGGTGTTCACAACTTAAAAGAAGGTTACACATTTGTAAAAACAAGTAAAACTGTGCAAAGACACAGACTTAAAGCAAATTTCTTGGCAATTAGTGGCTGTGGACTAGACAGTACATCCCTTTTCCCGTGTGTAAATTTGTAATTTGAATACATTAATAATAAATTATAAATAAATTGATTCATGCACGTGATTATGTTTTTTTTTTGTTTTTTTTTTTTTTTAAGTAAAAGTTGTGTCCATTTGCTCCATGACAGTAAACTGAATGTAATTCCTGAAAGACAGGCTGAAAATTTTCACTACTTTCTAATAACAACGATTCCCTTGTGAAAATAATCAACAGTGAAAATATTCATGCACTGCAGCCATTATCGTGAGGTCAGTTTACAAGGCTCCTGCCTTTTCCACCACCTCCCATGCAGGAGGAAGGTAGACTGAAATGCAAACCTTCCAATACCACTCTGGGGTTACTTTGTGTTTTTTTAAGCTTCTTGTTAACAGATTCTTTTGTCTCAGAGGCTTTACCCAGCTGCTCTGGTGACTGCTCTGTCTATGATAATAATAATGACAAATACCAATTACCTTCTGACTCCCATGTGTTACGTTTTACACTGGGCATGTATGGACCAAAAGGAAGGAAACGGAAGCCAGGTTGCAAAAGGCAAGGTGCGTGCGGTTTATTAACAAAAAGGTACAAAGAAACTACTACGAGGTGAGCCAACTAAGAACAAACAAAAGGCGAGGAGACTGACAGGCTGGCTGGGCGAGTTGCTCCCGGGGTAACTAGGAAAAAGGAAAAATACGAATTAGAAAAAAA
>JAFBJR010000940.1:7326186-7409028 GCA_016785285.1 Brachirus orientalis | reverse complement strand
GCTGAAACATGCTTACTTTACACACACTACTGAAACATGCTTACTTTACACACACTGCTGAAACATGCTTACTTTACACACACTACTGAAACATGCTTACAAACACCGCTGAAACATGCTTACTTTACACACACTACTGAAACATGCTTACAAACACCGCTGAAACATGCTTACTTTACACACACTACTGAAACATGCTTACAAACACCGCTGAAACATGCTTACTTTACACACACTACTGAAACATGCTTACAAACACCGCTGAAACATGCTTACTTTACACACACTACTGAAACATGCTTACAAACACCGCTGAAACATGCTTACTTTACACACACTACTGAAACATGCTTACAAACACCGCTGAAACATGCTTACTTTACACACACTACTGAAACATGCTTACAAACACCGCTGAAACATGCTTACTTTACACACACTACTGAAACATGCTTACAAACACCGCTGAAACATGCTTACTTTACACACACTACTGAAACATGCTTACAAACACCGCTGAAACATGCTTACTTTACACACACTACTGAAACATGCTTACAAACACCGCTGAAACATGCTTACTTTACACACACTACTGAAACATGCTTACAAACACCGCTGAAACATGCTTACTTTACACACACTACTGAAACATGCTTACAAACACCGCTGAAACATGCTTACTTTACACACACTACTGAAACATGCTTACAAACACCGCTGAAACATGCTTACTTTACACACACTACTGAAACATGCTTACAAACACCGCTGAAACATGCTTACTTTACACACACTACTGAAACATGCTTACAAACACCGCTGAAACATGCTTACTTTACACACACTACTGAAACATGCTTACAAACACCGCTGAAACATGCTTACTTTACACACACTGCTGAAACATGCTTACAAACACCGCTGAAACATGCTTACTTTACACCGCTGAAACATGCTTACAAACACCGCTGAAACATGCTTACTTTACACACACTGCTGAAACATGCTTACACACACTACTGAAACATGCTTACACACACTGCTGCCCCCCCCCCAAGAAAAAGGAAAAAGAATAATATAAACACAACATTTTCATCGTGGGTCCTTGTTCCAGTCAGTGCTTGGTCCCTAGTAATGCAGATGGGCCCAGTAGCATTGAGGAGTAGATTCCAGAAGGAGGCTCCTGTTGTCCTTGGCTGCCACTCTGCACCAGCTTTTGTGTAGATTATTGACTAACAGTGTGTGTGTGTGTGTGTGTGTGTGTGTGCGTGTGCGTGTGTGTGTGTGTGTGTGTGATTAAGCTTTTTCTGATGAAAGAAAAAACTCAGAGTGAAAAGAAATCTCTACTCATTGATCTAATTTGAGACCAGAGATAAAACGCTAAACAATTGATGTCATAATTCACACATTTTGCATCAATATTCAGAAGAGGCTGCACACTTTTGAGCCTTCGTGGATGGGTCTGTTTCAGTTTGCATGTGTGGACACTGCCAATTTCTCCCATTCTTCTTTGCCAAACTGCTTGAGCTCTGTCGAGCTGCGTGAGGTCAATGAATGAACAGTGTTTTATTTTTTTCCTTTCTACTTTTTTCAAGTCCAGCCACAAATGCTGGATTTGATTGAGGTCTGGCCTCTGACGTTGCAGCTTTATGATAACAGCAGCTCTGCCGCTTTGAGTTTCTTCTATTCTGGCTTTGGTTTTCCTGTTTATCTCCCTCCACAAACTCTTAGCACCAATTTCTCTATACTTTACAGATTCCAATCGATCGTTCCGTCACAAGCTGCAGGGAAGCATGTTATTGAGGAAGCTTGTACAATTGTTTGATGTCTCACGAGACCATGATGTTTTCTGTGTTTTGTTTTTGAAGCTGCAGCTGGTGAAGTCCTTATAGGCGACACTTATCATACTCTCACCCCCCTTGATTATCTAGGTGCTTTTAGTTGGACATTGATTCTGTGTTGAACTTTTCTTTACATTGGCTGTTTATTTCTGTTTCCTATATTCATGGTTTTCTGTTTTATTTTGTACATATTTTTTAATGTGTGTAGCTTGTTAAGATTGACTTCCTGTCCTGTCCTGTCCTGTCTTTCCTGTTGATCGCCTGCCCCGCCCTAATGTGAGTCACATTTGTCACACCTGTGTCTGATTATCCCTATTTTGAGGGTCTTCCCATGCACGCTCACACTCACCAAACTTTGCATGAACATCAGGACCTGTGAAAATTGACACTAGTTCCAGAATTTTCCCACAAGCAAAACATTAAAGTATTACATTTGAGTGGTAGTATTTAAGAATTATTTTTCTTGGGAATTCGACAAAGTGCCACCTAGTGGTAAAAATGCAAAATGTGCTAATTCAATTTCTAATCATAATTCGTGATAAATTCATCGGATCACCATTAAACTCATGTGCAAGTCCATTCAGGATGATAACATGAGATGCCACTCACGGTGCCACCTACAGGAAATAGGAAGTACACCTTCAGTGAAAAGCACAGTGTTAGGATCCTTTTTTTTTTTTTTCTTTTTGAACACCATGTGACACCTCACCTTGTAGCTCTTTTTTTTTCCAAATGAGTATCAGACCTTTTGGTGTCTCTCCTCCTCTCTTTCACACACAGATTTATTGCTGTGATGTATTATTATCATTTTTTTTTCTGACTGACCTTTCTGTACCCTTGAGAGATGCACATTGCCGAGGTAATTTTTGTGTACTCCTTCACTGATGGGTACTTCTACTTCTGCACACATTCACGTGAAGCGTAATTTGTTTTTGAATTTTGATTCAATTAAGCTCAGAAAAGACAGACCCTCCACTCAATATAAGGATAATAAATCTTAATCAAATTTGTTGACCTTTTATTTATATCATGGTTTAATTTCTCAACTTCACTTTATTCTTTGTTTTCTATTACTAATTGCTTTTACACGCAGTGTAATTTTTGGTTGATACATCGAAAATTAGCTCATTTAAATGGCCATTTTCTAACATACACACACTATTTCTAATTCTGAATTAATCTTGTTGTGCGTGCCATGGCAGTTGGCACTGCTGCCTCCTTGTTATCCTTTCTTTTTTCCTCATCTCCTTTCTTTCCTTTCCTTGCCTGAGTTCTTACATAGATGGTTTAATTGGGTTGAGTATAGTGATATTTGTGATTCACATCACCATGTGGTGACACCATGTTGGAAGAATCTGCATTCATTAAATACAGGCAATGACATGTATGACATGTTAGAGGTAATAAATTTGGCAGGCACGGCAATCAAAACAGCTGATCTTATTGGATTTCAATGAATTCAATAATCTCAGGTCATTGTCATGTCATGACACTGTCATAAAAACAGTGTTTTCTGATTATGTAAAATGCAATAAAGTTGAAATAAGCAACAATTTGATTAGAAAATGGAGTATTCCAATCTAATTGGATTTTAATGTGTGGAGTTTTCACACTAGTGGTTGTAATATAGACATAATCAGACATTGCTTTTTAACAAGTAAATAGGTGGAAGAATGGGCTATTCCATTAGAAAGCCATGTGAAGATAATGTAAATAATATTGTGCTCAGAATAATGATAATATTTGGATTTTTAAGGTTCCATGTAAGCAATCACTGATGAAGACACCATCCCACTCTCTCGGGATTCTTGGATCATTGTTCTACCAGGCACATATCAGGACCTCATATTCTGCTATTGTTGAAAGAACATTTTCTGTCTGATATGCAAGCGGCAAAATCAACAGTGACAATTCAATTTTCCACCTTCCATGACTGCTCAACCACTCCTGAGCCCAAACCACACACATCTGCTGATAAACGTCTCCACACAGCGAGGAAAGTTGGTGCCAAAAGCAGTTTGCACAGCATCTCTTTGACCTTGGCATGATTGCCTGTGAGGCACTTTAATTTAATCAGCTTCCCCAAGCTCGAGGCTTTGCTCATTGTTAAGGCGAACACTATCCACACATGTACCCCCGAAGACAGACGGGCACATGTCAGCGTACGTATTCGTCCTCATTCTGAGGCAAGGTTAGTAATGGACCAAAGCTCCAGGGATGTTGGCCCCACATCCACACAAAGGCCAAACAGACAGAGGAGTTTGCCAGACATCTCCATCAAACAGGCTCGTCTCTAATTATGTCATCAATCAGGGATGAGATGACGGGCAGGTACTCAATTACTGGCCATTGGAATGCAGCGCAGGGTCTTCGGGCGCTGTGCCATCTCTGTCATTTTAGGCAGGCAACAGGACAGACACATCACTGCACTTGGAAAATGCACAAGGCTGGGGCAAACACATGCAGCCATTGTACATGACACAAAAAATGTTAAGGCTGCATTCTTCTAATATTAACCTGCTGCCTCTGAGAGCCTGTGTAATTACATGACTTCATGATTATTATGCCAAATTGTCTATTTAGTACCGCGGTGGCCTTCTTCTCTTGTAAAAATCTGCTTCTCGCTATTTTATGACTGTTAAAATTGTCTCAGTGAAGCAGATGTGCTATTCTTTCGTTAGATTTATGTGGCACAATTTTAATCAAAGTAGTAAAATATATGAACTTTCCTGTTGCCTGTGAATTTAATAGCAACCCTGTCTCTTCCCTTGTGTTTCAGGGCAGAGAGGAAATCACAATTCACACAGGGGCTGATGCAGACTTTTTTTTTCGACGGATTCACTACAAGTCCTGGATCTGAATGAGACCTGAATCTGATCTGGTTGTATGTATACATGCGTTTGTCATCACAGTGTCTCGGTGCAATGTAGTCTGACTAATTAAGTAGCATTTCAGTCCAACATATTTACATGCACATTCAGTTTTAGTCGTTCTAACACAATAATTAGTCTTCAATGTTCTGACTTCTCAGTGGCAGGCATTTTGACAGGTCACAGTAGGAAAAGCACAGGTGACTGCATTCCATTTAGCTTCCTCAGTTTCAGGGTGAGCCCTGTGATGGACTGGCGACCTGTCCAGGGTGTACCCTGCCTCTCGCCCTATGTCGGCTGGAGTTAGGCACCAGCACCCCCCCCGCGCGACCCACGGTGGATAAAGCGGTAGAAAATGAGTGAGTGAGTGAGAGTTTCAGGGTGAATGCTGGCAACACAGTTCTGGCTTAGTGTAACTGAACAGAGCCATCGTTTTTATGACCATTTTACACCTGTGCTTTTTCTGCTTAGACGTGTCGAAATGTCGACCTAGAACTACATTTCCCTCGTGGTTTTGGCACACAGGTTGAACAGACTGACGCACGTGTTCTGCATGAAGGCTACTTCAGGGATGGGCTTTCACGTTGGTGACCCGCTCACACCTTGAAGAAAGTCCCCAACCTAAAGCTTTCATATTAGCAGTAGATTATAAGCAGTAGACTTTCACTCAGTCTGTTTCTCCACCATCTAAGCTAAGACTGATACTGATTAAGCTGTGTTCTTCTTTTCCTGTATTTTTGGGCACGATTGGGTTCTATGTTTTGAGAGCCAAACAATATATCACAATATCCTGATGAGATGCTACAGTTACATACGTAGAAATGATGACATTGTATGTTTTTATTGATCTCTAGGTCCTCATTTTGTTCATGTTGCTCAGTCTGGTAGCATGGAAATGGAAACTGCTGTGAATGTGGCTTAATATGCTGGAAAGGTGCCTTCATGTTGGTTTAGGGATTAAACGATACATTTCACGAGACTTTTTGAGGGTTTGAGGTACATTTTGCCTGAAATCCTGAAAATCCATTGTGTATTATTTGCAGGGCTTTGGAAATTGTGTTTATAATTTTACATCAAGTCATTTTTAACTACAGTACATGTGAAAATTGGTTTTTGGGTGAGTCTCAGATAATGTGACCTTTAATTCTGACAATGACCACTTCATCAAAACTCTCACAGTCTACAGACACACAACTACTGTATGTGCAGAAGCATGCGGGTGAAGCAGTACATATTCCTGTCAACTGCAAAAGGTGCTAATGCAAATGCGTAGTGCATGGCAGGCACTATATTTCAACCACTGACAGTTTGTGGTAATAGTGGCACAGGAATGAAAGGCTGCGAGAAAACAAATTATAAGGGAAAGAAATATAAATACAAAGAAAAGAAAGTGTGATTGCCATAACATTTTCATGATGCATGTTCAGTGTTTGCTGTATTAAATTAAACCAAAGACCAGTCCTGGATTGGTATTACTTTTAGCTCTGCCTTCATGTGCACTGTCAGGACATGTATGATAAATCACACAGGGACGACTCTATGTACGGTCTCTTCCTGGTTTTAAATAAGCCAGCACAACTATTTCTGGTACGCTGTCAGGCAAAGCTACAGAGATGTTCCTCAGTTGGTGTCCGCAGAAGTGACCAACAGTGGTAAAAGTGACAAATTATCGAATTATGCAGAGGTTGTACATAGAGGGGATGTAGCAGTGCTCCACAATTTAAATGTCTTTTTTTTCCATTTTAGGCCATTTTGAATCCACCAGAGTTAACTACAAAAACCAGAAGTAAAGGAGCTGGCTTATAGTTTAAAGGAAGTCGTAAGTGACGCTCTGTATGCAGTATAATCAATTCTTTACTCTTTATAATACTTTAGTTTTCCAGTGTGTTCACTGGGAAATGTGAAACCATTACATGCATTTCCAGTTTCCACAAGACACTTCTAGAATGAACCTAATTTCATAAAATTGAATCTTATACATAACAGAGGACACAATCTGTTTACTGAGACGAAGAAGCCCGTCATCTTGGCATCTATTGGCTCGAGCTCAAACGGACTTTTGATCAGTAATTTGGTTACAAAATGAATCACACCGGAATTAATGATGTTCGATTACTGAGCTATAGCCCACTTGTGAGATCCTAACTGCACTCATTAGGCCCTGAACTGGGCAGGCGTGAAATGGGAGCCCACTGTCAATGCTAGCCTCTGCCTCAATATGCACTGCACAGCATTATCAGCTGCTGTTTAGGCAGGAGCAGCTGATAAATAGGAGAGCAGAAATGCACTTAAACTGATTCATTTGATTAGTATTGGGTGTTTTTTTTCTCCTTTGGTGGAGACAACCTGTGCCTCTCTGTGGGGGGGGGTGACTCTCTTTTTCTATCTGTTTGTGTGTGTGTGTGTGTGTGTTCTTGTACTTGCTGCAGAGTGAGGACCAAAAAACGGACATTTTGGCTGGTCCTCACTTTTTTCACCCCTTAAAAGGAATTTTTCAGGGTTTGGACCTGGTTTTAGGGTTAGGGTTAGAATTGGGTTTAGGTTAGGGTTAGGGTAAGGGTTGGGTCAGGCATGTAGTTGTGATGGTTAAGGTTAGGGTAAGGGGCTAGAGAATGTATTATGTCTATGAGGGTCCTCACTCTGATAGAAGCGCAAACATGTGTGCGTGTGTGTTCTTCTATTTACTTGTGTTCTTGTATTTGCTGCAGAGTAAGGACCAAAAATCCTGGTCCTGACTCTTTTTTCACCCCTTAAGAGGGCTTTTTCAGGGTTAAGACCTGGTTTTAGGGTTAGAATTGAGTTTAGGTTAAGGTTAGGGTAAGGGGCTAGGGAATGTATTATGAGGGTCCTCACTCTGATAGAAATGCAAACATGTGTTTGTGTGTGCTGGCTGACAACAAGTGAATTAAGGTGTGGCCGATGCTTATGCTCACACCAACAGATTCTTTATATTAGCCGGATCAGTGGTGTTCTGCTGTGGACAGATATACTGGGAACAACAAGCTGGATGTTCCTTTTTGCCCCCTGTAGCCCTTGTCGCAATTTAATTATCATTACTGCCCACAAAATATGGATACAATAGGAATGAAGAGCGTAAAAAGAGAAACATTTAAATTACTGAATCAAGTCCCCTTAGTTATTGTTCATTTGCCTTTCAGACTCAGTGTTCTTGCAGTTTATGATGTTAATGATTTACCACATATGTTTTAATCAATTATTTGTTTTAGACAGAAGCAGACAACAGCAGAATTCTCATGTCTTTATTTTTTTTTCCTGGTGGATTTTATTGATTGTGGCTGTAAAGCTTATTGCTTCATTTGTTTTAACGAAAAACAAGCTGTTAAAACACTTGCCTTGTGAACTGGGTCTTCAGAACAGGTCTGAGGCAATGTTGCAGGAAAGAAGCCAGCATCCTTACATCTTCTTTTTTTGTTTGAATTAAAAATGCATTTAATACCAAACAGTTTTCATGTCAACTAGACTTCTCTGTTTGGCACAATGAGATTCTTGTTGTTCTCCACTGACTGTTCTCACTCACATGGCCACATATCTATTTTGGACCTCATACTGAACTAACACAAATATGATATGATTTTATTGTTGTTGTTCATAAAGCCTTGAAAAAATCTGATCTGAGTCACATCAATGGGAAAAAATAGATATGAGTCTAATAATGTGAATGTAGTTCAAAAATAAATTGTCTCCAAACTACTGTTCAACTGACATCCAAACCTAAACACCATTGATAATTTTTTGTTTCAGTCTGACATGAGTCCTAAATTTAGGTATCCACCCTTGATCCTGTACTGATGACAGAGAAATAAAATGTGAGGAAAAAGCAGGTGCATGGAAAATAAGTCTTAGATCTCAGATACAAACATGCCTCTCATCCTTGCATTACCCACATTACTTTCCAATCATCCATTAAATACATCTTTGATCCCACAAAATGACCATCCTTCTTTTTTAATATCGTCCCGTGTCAGTCATTGTGCAGACCAAGGTTTGTGTTGACCTTTAATTACAGCCTCATAGTGCAAAGTGTTGAAAGGCAGCCTTTCATGGACCTTAATGACATGCCACTAAAGGATAGCTGGATATTCATGAAACACACCAACAGGATTATCATCAGAGATGTTTTATTTTTTATCTAAAGTGTTGTCTGCAGTACAGACAGGGACTCAAGCGAACGAAAAAAAAAAAAAAAAAGGTCCAGGCCTTTTGTCCCACTGTTGTCCCACCTATCTCTGAATATCTGAATATGCAAACAGGCTCAACAACTCCGAAGCCATGTTAGGAGTAAAATAATCATGGGAGATAGAGAGAGACAACATGATGAATACCTTCAAAAATTGTATACTCCACTGTGATGAATGAACTGCCATGAATCATCCGTCCTCCAATCCTCTCTCTCTCAGAGACACTCTCTTCCTAGGGACGTTCGATCAGCCTAGTTCAACGGGACATGAGAGGGACGCAAATCGGTTGTTAACATGATGACGATAATACATTTAGGTCTAAAATGTTTGGCGTCTCCTGATGAACTGGTAGAAAGCGTTGCATTGGTTTACATTGCACTGGTAAATAGCTGGTCTTTGTGTATACGGTGTTGTAAAGGATGTGAAATGAGGAGTTGCGTAACTAATTGCTAATCATAATTAAATCTCAGTGCACGTTGGTTAAGGCAGGCAGCCTATTAATAGCTTCTGCTTACTTCAAGTTATACTCCAACTCCTCTCTGTTCCATATCTCTCTTCCTCCCCTCATCCTCCTCCCTGTGACACCACCATCATCTTCACAAATGAGCAGTGAAATGATACGTTTTGGCGCTATTTTCTGAAAATTCTCTCAAGTCAAGGCACAGAGGGAGTGGATTAAAAATATGTTGGGCAAGCCAGACATCACGAAAAAACAAAAAAAAAAAAAACTACCTTTTTTGTTGACCATTCAGATGAAAATACAGGAAAAAAAAAAAAGAGAACGAAAAACTGGATCACAAGCTCAGTTCTGAGACAGAAGTTAATTCAAAATTTAAAAAATCTGAATGTTTTCTCCACAGCAGAGGTCCATTGCTACAAAGTGCACACAACAACCAGTCTCATCTTGTGACTAAAGGGTCACAGGCTCTCTACTATCAGAACAGGCTAACTCTTGATGCATTACATTGACTGGTGTTGATGCAACAGTGTCACTTGAGCAGGTCAGTTGTCGTAGTTGTCAGCTCAGTAGAATTGTCTGGGGTATTTTTTTTATGACTTTTTTTAAATCTATCTGGTGACACACCAGGTTGTGTTGTATATTATAAAAAGAAATCTACAGCATAGTTTTCATATACAGCATTTTTTCCTACCTATTGTACGTGAGGCTGTATTCAGCACAACAGGTTTTAGATTACATTTTGATTCTGTAGCACTTAATTAGTGCTTTATTAAATGGACATATACATAAAAATCATTTGTATATGTGTTAGAATGTGTAAAGCTGGCGCAGCCCTATTACCAGAGAAGAGCTCTTAACATTAGCAGTTATCCAAACCCCTTAACTCAATATTAATTCTGTTACCCTTTTTTTTTTTTTTTTCCTTTATGGACATATACATAAAAATCATTTGTATATGTGTTAGAATGTGTAAAGCTGGCGCAGCCCTATTACCAGAGAAGAGCTCTTAACATTAGCAGTTATCCAAACCCCTTAACTCAATATTAATTCTGTTACCGTTTTTTTTTTTTTTTTCCTTTTTTTACCCACACACATACTGTACATAATGTAGTCAGTATGCTACACATCCCATTTCCTCAGAGTCTAATTTCTGACAATTTAGCTGCAGTATGACATGAAATGATGGCCTCAGGGGTACAAGCTCCACTTCAACACATAATAATTCATCAGATCCTCCAAACAGCTGTCAGTGTTGATTCTACTTTGAAACAGGGTGCCATAACCTGAGACATTGCATCTTTTATGTAAACTATACAGTATTTCATGTCATTAAAACACTGTTAACATTGGGTTTGCATGTTTAAAGATTGATTGAGGATCTTTGTCTAACTTACTGCGGTGCACATGGAACATTACGCCGGAGGATAATGGAGGCTGACTGTGGAAAAGAGGCAGGACGGCGCCAGGGAGCTCGCCAGGCCTGAGTCCCTTTAGGGACTCACAAAGAACCTGCAAGTAGAGGGGGATCATGGCCCTGCCAATCCCTGATACCCTTTAAAAGGACAGCCATTGTTTGGCGTGTGCTCTGATGCCTGAAAATAAGCATTCCTCTGGACAATTTGAGCTGTTGTGGGTGCCAGCAAGGGAAAAAAAGGATCTGGTGATGCAAGGTTAATGTTGGCAGATCAGAATACTCATCAACAGCTGGTGCTGTTTGTGCAGGTGAATTCGTGCATCTGGGAAAGGCTTGAAGTCCTTGTGTCTTTGTGGGGTTTTGTCCAGGTTCTTAAGCCAAATCAAAAACCTGGAGATTGGAACTGATTTACAAGGGGTAGTGGTTAAATCTACCCCTACCAAATGTGACACCCATTCAAAATGTAACGCAACATGTTTTTGTGGGAGATTTAACATGCTTTATTTAAAGAAAAATAGTCAAATCTTGTTGCATTGCTACCACTATTGTGGACTATGACAATTATTATGCACTTGCTGAAGCAAAGTGGGCACAAAATGTCATCAGTGCTGGGGAATACCGTTTAAGCAGATTATGGTATGTAAAAGAGTCTGCTAACTTCTTTTGTTGTGCTGCACAAATTTGGCCTTATTCTAGTAGCAGTTTTAATCTGGGAAAAATTGTATAGCACTCCGCTTCCGTGGTAGTAAGCCCTTTTCCTTCACACGATCCCTAAACCTCAACAAGTATCGGGACACACTATGCCCTCATGTAAATGTGCAAAGCAGAGGGATAGGGTTAAGTGGAAGGGGTGAAATGGAACTGAGCCTAAACTGACCGTGCGGGTGAATGTCAATGTGAAAGGTTGGTGACCTATCTATGATCGTCCCTGTCTCTCTCCCAAGCTATGTTTGTCTCAAGCTTCCACCACAACCCTGAAAGGATGACCAGGATGGATAGAGAGATGAATGAGTGGAGGGCAAAGCTATTCCTGCAATGACAACCTCATTTTTATTGCCAGGCCTCATAGAGATAGCACAACATCTCATTTAATGAAACCAATCATTTGAAGAAAGTGCCATGTAGTACTGGCATCCGGTTGTATTTCTACAGCAACATGGAATGGGACCAGACAGTCCAGCTGGAGGAGGTATAACTGCATGACAAGATCGCTTTAATGATTGCCATTATGACAGATAATGTATCTCAATCACTGAAAGCAGCTGACTCAGAAGCTTGACCAAAATGGTTAGCAGGTTACAACAGCTAGTGTGCCTCTGAATGCAGCAGCTGAAAGGATTTACTCAGAAGATGAAAACACCATTTGTGCCCATGCACATATCAATCACTGCCCTGAGTGCTTTCACGTTCATTTATGAGCTGTGGATGAGCAGAGATGTCAGAGGAAATTGTCCAGGCCAAAGGGAAATTGAAAGACTCATCGTAGACATCAAAAAATTGCGGAATAAGTTCCTCAAGCATGTCGGAAAAATATTTAATTTACACAATATCTGCTGCTTGTGTGTTATCTCTTTATGCCTTTTGCCAGTTTTGCAAAGGGACACTGAACACCATCAATCAGAATAAAGATATAGGTTTATGAGCTTACCACTCCTTCTTCTTCTTCTCCTTTTCCTCTCGCTGCCATATTGCGCCATAGATCTACAAGGACTGACACTTCGATGAGCCCATTCCAAGCGAGTGATATTGCACCATAGATTTTAACAACGTGACAGAAACACCAATACAGTGCTGAACAAAAAGGCATTAAGGCAAAGATAAACCTCTGTGAAAAGGACATAAATCTGCAGAGCCCTGGTTTAAGATGGAGCCCAGAAGGGTGATGGCCACCCTTAATCAATAAGAACCTCATCAAGAAGGGTTTCTGTCTCGCAGATGAAACTTACAGTAAGACTGAAACAGCAGCTTGCTTTTAGGGTACAGTTAGCTTTGCATATGCAATTAGTAACTAATTGCACGAGCACAATGTTGCATCCATCTTAAACGGTCTTTGCTTGTTTGCTCACCGGGAATTGTCCCTAAATGGTTTATGTGCAATTTTGATAGACTATTACCAACTTCCTACAATGTCATTTTCCTGCCGACATGATTGTTTTTCAACATACAAATGGCCAGTGTTAACCACTAATATACTACAAAGGTCATCTCAAGTGCTAATCCCCAGACTCCATCGCTTAAGTGGGCAGTAGTCAGCCAGTAAGCTGCAGGTTCACTGTGAGTTCACTACGGAGAGACCTTTGATCAGAAGATGCAACTACCTGCTCTCTCTCTCGTTTTAATGAAAGGTCATCATGTCAGGGTCCGGTTATGCACTGCTTCCTGCCTTTTATTTTGTAATGTTCAGTTTCCTGGGCAACCTCTCCTCTGCTTTGTATTTTCAGGAGACTTGACCGGGCAGCCGGGCGGAGTCTTCCTCCTCGCACCTGCTGCTCATTCCCCTGATTTGATGACTGGCTTTATATACACCTGCTGCAGGTCAATGTGGTACTACCTGTTCTAGCCTAGCATTTGCACAACACTATATGTATGACGTTTTTGTTCCTTTTTCTAATCCTGCATTTTTTCCCTTCCAGTCTGTTTGGGAGATCTCTGCTCTGCCAGCCAGTCAGTTCCCTCGCCTTTTGTTAATCCCTCCTTTTGGTTAAGTATTCTCAGCCCTTTTGTTATTTTTTGTTAAAGACCACGCTTTTCTGCCTTTTGAATGACAAGACTTCCGTTTCCCATTTGGGTCCATACGTGTCCTTGTAAAATCATAACACAACACTGTGATTGGTGTCAGTCAGATCAGTGTATCAGCTACATTTTTCTTTGTATTTCATCAAGATAGTTTTCATTTTTTATTTAATAATTTATTCTGTTTGGACTCATTTGTTGATCACTTTTCTTTATGTTGGGTTTTTAGTTTTGTTTCTGGTTTCCCTGCTTGATTTGTTTCCTGTTTTATTTTGTACTTCCTAGTGTGTGTACCTTGTTAAATTTGACTTCCTGTCATGTCTTCCCTTTTGATTGTCTGCCCCACCCTAATCTGATTCACTTGTGCCCTGTTTGTCTCACCTCAATCTTTCTTTTTGTCTTTGTTTGTTTTAGTAAAGACCCATGTTCATTTATCCAATCTGCATTTGGTTCCTCCAATAATGTCCAATTAAACTTTGCATGTTTTTTGACTGTGAGATTAAGCTGGGGCAAACAAAACAGGATTTGATGGTAACTTCCTTGCTGTGAGGCAACAGTGCTAGCCACTACACTGCCGTGTGACCCAGTAACCATTATGTTTTGGAGAAGTTCATGATTGCTCAAGGTAAAATTAAGTGCATGTGTCATGTGTTTTCTAGTAGTAGATATGTGTTTGTATGTTGTTTGGATGTGTAACTTGCAGTTGTTGCCCTAATAACAGTATTATTGGTTTAAAATGATGATTTGCTGTATGTCATATGTTGTGTTGACATTATTATTATTGCAAAGCTGTTATAAGGGGATCCTTATGGAACTTTGCACTGTAGACTTGAGCACTGATACGTGATCCTGGAGGTGATTCCAGTTGTGATCCTTCACCATGATACACTATACACTGAACAAATAGGACTCGGATGTTTCAACATGGAAAAAAAATAGAAGGATAACAGCAGCCTCTGAGTTAATAACCATCAGATTCTGCTTGGTCCCAGTCTATTTGGATACAAAAGTCTAAAAAAACCCTTGTGAATATGGCTTGAGACATGAGTATACCACTTCCATTTCAGTGTGACTGATTCAGTATGATGAGCCCTGTTCTAAGGCTTAGATCAGCTGGGTTGTTCATGTCCTTGACATTTTATGAAGCACTGCTGGAATAATTGCACAGCTGCATAGATCCAGCCAATATGACACAGATAGAAGGAAGTGGCAAGTGAACCTTGATGAATTACAGGCAATGAATGTACAAGATTGAAGGAATTACAAATATTTCTACTTCTGTTTGGCAGGCCTGCTACTGCCATTTCCAAAATAACTGTGTGCTTATTTTCACAGAAGTCCTGGGTTCAAATCAACAGAAAAAAACAAGAGGAAAAACACGACACATTATCAGTGTTTTCCGCAGGAAGAAATTTGCAAATGCTTGCTCGCACTCACAGGGACTACAGAAATAACATACACATTCTTTGAGTGTTTAAGGCCCTTTTGTCTTGTGGTCAACTGTCACGTTATATTGAACATATGAAAGAAGTGTCATGTGAGGAATCGTACAAGGGGGGCCTTTGAAGAAAGCTTCAAATGTACCGTTTGAAGGTGCATTGATCTGGAAAAGTGAGCAAAGGCAGAGGGATCAACGGTCAACTCCTGTCGGCGTGGAAACAAACATTCAAACCTTGTGATTATCCACATCGCTGATCACACAGTAATTACCCTGCATACTTTGTTAGGACTTTACAACTCGCTCAGATCAACAGTATGTTGAACAGGTAGGATAGGTGCCAAAAGCCTGGTGGAGGTTTTCTCCTATTTTGTGGTAAGAATGCTTGTATACACCATGCACTTGGCATATTTATGTATTTTTATTTAAAATAAGCAGCGGGGCAGGGAGGTCATGCCATTATGTTAATTGTCATTTACAGTAGCCAGTGGCATGACAACACAGGCAAACAAGAGAGACGGCCTACTCTCTTAAGTACTGAAGAGGAAGCTGAAAATGATGTTTCTGAGGAAGAGGATGATAAGGAAATTACTGAAGTAAGGCTAGATAGCTGCTGAGGAGAGAGAGAGGGCGGAGAAGCATAGGCTAATCCCTGCAATGGATGGTTGATACATCTGAATGGTACGTCTGGTTGGGGCAGCTCATTGCTTGACTGGATGGGAATTAGTACCCTCCCCCCGAGTAGAAGATGAGTCATCATCCATATACAGTATGTAAATATGTGGAAGCTGCTAGTGCTCATAGAGCCATGTCACGGAATCTTTAAGGTCAGTATGAAGACAGAACCAACATTAAATGTGGTTCCTTTGCTTCAGATTCCCAAAACATGAGTCGTCCTACCACGACAATAAAGTGTGTGAGTAACTGGACAGATTTGATGAGGTCGTCCTTCATCGTCGATGCTACACACACACAGGAGAACCAACTTGTAGTGACTGACAGGTTGTTGAACACTTTACTGCAGTATGAGTTTATTTAAGTTGGCTGTTGTCACAAAGAGCTCAAGACAAAATATATTGCAAGTACCCAATGCTGTAACTGGAACACATTATAAATGTGAGTGAGTGAGTGGAAGGACACAAGCTCATCACCACGAACTTAAGTACTAGGATCCTGCACAGGTTGTGGCATGTATGTGTTATCATGGCTAGGTTATTGTGTATCAACTGCAGGGAATTGTGTAATTTTAACTTTAAATCCAAAACAACCACTAAACTATTCAGAAAACAGGATGTATGAGTTATATTAAATTTGTGATGATTTTAGAGACCTGCAATACATTGATGTGGTTATTATCCCTAATAATTTGTAAAGCAATTTTAACTTCAGGAGGTTACAGTTTAATGTCCAACTTGTTTCCAATACAAATGTATTTTTGACTTGTTTCTATCTGAATGGCACTGTTTATTATTAATTATATTATATTATATTATATAAAAAAATAAATTTACAGCTTTAACAAATGCTCTTCAAAATCATTCTTTGGACCACCAGTGAAAAAAAACAAAAACAAAAACTAGTATTACACAAATCAGTAATCAAAATGTGTGATTTCTTATTAAAATCTATGTTGCTGTGCTGATTTATGGAGCACCATTTGTGGGACTTTACATTCTATATGTGATTATTTCTATGTTTCTTTTTAATGATCTTTCACACTAATTTTAGTACAGAAATCTAGCAGTCAGAGTAGATGACATGTTATTTGCCCTTTTCATAATTAAAGCTGTTATACAGCTTTAATCAGAGGTCTTAAAAATATATAACTTTTGAGTTTTTACCATAATCATACTGAGGGTTAATTAAGTGAAGTGGTTTCCACTTAATCTTTTGTTTGAATAATGATGGAACAAGAACTATAAGCATAGAGAAGGTCTAGACTCAAGAAATGACAGACACCAGAGAGATTTTTTTCCCCAGATTTTTACAGACCACTAGTCCTGACAGCTGTGGGACCTCGTGTGTCTTCGATATTCCATGTAACTCCACAGGGTCAGAACAGCCCTCGGAAGCCTTGTGCCTTCTGAGCTCCACTTCACACAAACCGCAAACACCTCACTGCCGAAGTGACCTTATTCGCTGCTTCAAACAGTCAGGAGTCAGGAGAGGCCAACAAGTGCAGATAAATCAGAGATACTGGAAATGACAAGGCTCTGTCAACTGACAAGGCTTGTGGTGCTTTAACAAGAATGATGAGGATAAAAATACATTTGTGTAATCTCTCCAATCGGATTGAGTTTCACCTTTTGGTGCAATGGAGCGATGGCAGTATTGTGTATCACGGCTGAAGGCTTTCATAATGAATATTTCAGCATCTCCATTATAAAAGAGAGTGGCATCTTTCATTTTTGTCTGGGTTTCTCATCTTCACTTGTTAAATCCCACCATGTCTGCATGCTTACTGTCTTGGAAAGCTGCCTGGCTCAAATCTAATATCAACCAAGAGACACCAGTGAAGTGAACACAAAGGCAAGAGATCTCTGTGAAACATGATGAAAGATCTCTGACAGCAGCAGGTGGCTTTGGGTACAAAATCTCACCATTCTACTAAATGGTTCTTTTGAGTCCAATATTGTCCTGAAGTTACAGACAGAATGGCACCAGGGAAAACAGGACATTAGCGCAACCTGTCAAATTCTCTTTTGTTCCATTAGTGTGACTACAGCTACATTTTTAATCCATAAAGAACTTTGTAGTGAGACAATAGCAGAAGCCATTTTGATGAATACTCAGGGGCACTGTGATACAAATGCGAGGAAGAAGTGGATTGATATTTACTATACCAGTGGAACAAGTAGGAGATGGAGTCATTCAGCACAAACCTGATGCTCTGTAATTATCAGACTGCAAATATCACCCATCTGCACTTTAATGTGTCCATTTTTCCCCCACCAAGCATTTCCAAAAAGACTGTAATTACTTTGTCCTCAGCTGAGAATGTGTGGGTCCCATTAATTTTTGCTTTGGCATGTATACTGCAGCGCCGTCCTCTCACTACTGCAGCTGAGATTTATTAAAGTTCAGCTGGTGATGTTCAGCTTCCATGATGAATACTGTATCAGGCTGCACACTGCCGGCGATTTTTAGAAATAATCTTTGAATATATTGGAATATATTGGCTTCAAAACATATGTTTTGACAATTTTAGCCCATATGGCCTCCATAACTGAGACACTTGAGAATGATCTGGTGTAAGGGTATATAAAAGAAGCAGTAAAGGTGGTGTTTTATTGTGAGTCATTGCAGGCTCCAGGATGTTGGGGTATTGGTCAATAATACTTAGATCGCTGTATAAATTGAACTGACAGTTTGCTAAGCCCCGCAGTGTTATTTATGACTGCTTTCTGTTACATAGGGCAAATGTAATTTACAGTGATAATGGTGTCAGATTTATCAGTTAAAATGATCACATTTACTTGGTCAGTCCCTCTCGAACCTTTTGTCTTTCCTGGCTGTCACAGGGCTGGCATGCAGTGACAGTCTTTGTCTATGTTCCGATTACCTGCTGTACTGTCAACGTCTGGGTCATAACAGATCAGATTGGATGGTTCACATTCATAATGCAAGTGTCTTGTGTCCGAGTGTGACTGCCCTCTTACATGGCAGACAAGTCTATAGATGCCTTTTTGTATTCATGCACTTGTGTGCACACAAAAACGGGTTTAGGTGTATCTGCTTAAGTATTGGTTTTTCATCCACATGGAAACAGAGTTTTGGGATCCCTGAAATGCAGTTTTTTTTAGAGTAGGACTGTAGACAGTCAATGTGCTACTTTGGGAAAATGATGAGCTCATAACCCCACCTTTTTCTTGCACTAGCGTCTTCCTCTTTCTGCGTTTGAAGATTGTTTGGTCTTTTTGCTTTACGGTAACTTTTGCTTTATTTCCTTTGTTGCAGTGGCTTTCTTCATTCTATCTCTGTTTCTGTGACTGTGCACATTGTAATGTTTACTTATTTGAATAAAGCTTAAATTTAAAAAAAAAAATGGAAACAAGACACGTGTCATTTGTGCATGCTCAACCACTTCTTCCCTTGGTTTAGGGCATTTTGTAGCAGCACTACAGCGCCCCTTAAAGGCCTGGCATTTGTACTACAGTGTTTAGAGTCATTTCGGGGGTTTCATGTGGATGAAAATGTTTCCTAAAAGGATACCATTTTTACGGACAACCTTTTAAAAAAACAAAAAATGTGTTATTTAAAAACTCATATACATTATTTTCTGGATGTGCTTGAGTGATTGAGAAATATTTTATACTGTACGGTCATTATAACATTGGTAAAATAACAAATCAAACGCTGGCCTAAGACTATTCCACAATACTGTGTAGAAGAAACTATAACAGTTGCGTTTGCTGGAATTTGATACAGCGGAAGCTAATTTCAGACCCTGTTTTTTATATAGACATTATACATACTTCTTCTAGACTTCAGTCACAAAATCAGCATGGGACTGAGACAGAAATGCTAGTATTCTCAATATTCCTACAACACTGTCAATCAAAAGTGGTTCCGCCTTTCAGACAGTGTCTCCAATCATCATGCATCAGCCCAGCGTCTGCGTCTGTTTTTGCCACATTTGTTTATTTATTTTAGAGCAATTGCCTATAAAATATAACACCCAATGAAACTCTCACATGTTAATTTCTTATATCTGAACAACAAGGTTCAGGCGCCACCACAAGAGCATAGGCCAAACTAAATATGTACCAGGTAAATCAGCACTGACACTATTGTATATACTGTATGTATGTGTGTGTGCACGCACTTGTTATGGGTTTTATTTGTGTCAGCCTGTTTGTGTACATGTTCCTGTAGGCCCTCAAGCTGGTTACTTGCTGTTCCACCTTCAAAAGAGACCAGCACATGTGTTGTACATGTCAAATGGATAAGACCTAATCTAAGAACATACAAGACAATCGCCCACCCATTTCCAACTGTCTGTCATGTAAGCCGTAGCTTTGCTGCAATAAATCACTTACTGACACACAATGTAATTGGCCAGATGATGCAATGAAGTATGCTGGAGTATCTGATGGCCAGAGGGCTGGCTCTTAAGACAGTTCTCACTTTGCTTTCCAGCACATCATAATTACTCTCTTTCCCCACCGGCTTGCAATCCGTCTCCAATACGTCTCCAAAGTGATCCATCTTTTACATCCAGGGACTGTTGGGTCACACATGTAGGTAAGCAGACACACGCACGCATGCACACGCATGCATTTTTTTTCCCCCTTCGTATTCCTCTAAACCCCCCAATTAATCTCTGTCATAGACCTTTCACATTCATTTTCCCACAACATATTCACACTCACACATTTATTACAACAGAAAATGAGTATCAACATCACACTCTGGTCATGTAAATGAAACATGGGGGACTGGGACTGGCAATAATTGAAGGTAATTCATTATGAAAGGTTTTCAATTTATTGGGCTGGACCTGAACTTTAATAGCAACTAATGAATCCTCCTGGCAATCTTTGGGATGAGTATATACACTGCATTTTTTATTTATCATGCATCACATAACTCCCAGTTCTACTGATCACATTACATCCAATCATTTCCACTTGGCATATTTGAATATTCAAGGGACAGAAACTGTGTAATCAGAAGTGTGTGGATATAGTTCACTGTTACAACCTTATGAAGACTGTAATTTCCATTTCATGGTGAGATAACTCAAATGATCGCCCAGGGATAAGCTTAATACTACTTGTAGTCATTATTTACAAGATTATATAGGCTTTCAAGGGGAAATTTTGGGGGGTAATTTGGTTCATCTCTTTAAAAAAAAGATTCCTTAAGGCTTTTCCCATTATATGGTTTCATTGTCATGGTTTTTTGGAGTGGCTCTGTTTAATCATAGGACATTTATTGGTGATATCCTAAGGTTATGTGTACCTGGAGAAAAACAGTAATTTCAGCAGTCACAGTGAGCCTGTATTAAAAGTGCTGTCAGTTGAATGTATAAAACGAAGATTGTAAGAGGCAACGGTTAAAAAAACAAAACAGTTAAAATATATCCACAAATTCTCTGTAAACTAAACCACAGCAAATGTATTATTTTAGGGTGGACATTTACTTTATATTTGTTGTTTTTTAAGTTACATCTCTTTTCCTCAGAATTAAGGAATGGAAGTTTCTTGTTTGTTTGTTTTTAAGTCCCTTCATGGTCTTAAAATTGCTTGGATGTTACACTACTCCTTTGCCTCATTTGGTATTTACTGACCTATTAATGTGCAAATTATCCCTGCCTTTGCTTCTCTCCTAATTTGCTCACCAACACACACAGCTGTGCTGTTTTGCATCTGCTCGTGACACAATATCAAGAGGTAATGTACCCCTTTACTACATTGAAACACCCAGAAATGTGACTGGGTATTGTACATATTTGATCAGACTCAAACTGGCCCAGTCATTGTGCACATGCTCCACAGTTTCCAAACCTATCTTTGATCCAGTAATAGTTGAAGAGGCCGTCTCACACACACAAGGATTTAAGGTAAGGGTTTCATTGGTGGTGTGTCAACAATTCAAATACATACAATTTTATTCACAATTGTATTTGTTCTATCCTCTGCTCGTTAAATGCATAATGGAGACATCTGTTGGACTCCAAGAGGCGTGAACAGGAACAGGAGAAGGGAAAAACAGGAAGTAGGAAGTAGAATGTTTGTTTGCCAGCCGTGCAGCAGCAACCCATGCAATTTATCCAGAGTGGTCATCACTGAAGATATCTTAGTTAGACTCAAGAAAGCAGCGGTTGTAAGTTTGTTTATTTACTTCATATTTTGCACTGTATGCTTCATGTTTAATGCCCACAATGTAGCTTTTGTTAGCTGTTTGTATATCATGCATTTAGGATCAGCAGGGTGTTTTTTTATTTACTATAAATCTGTGGCCTTTACGTCTCGTTATTCTTTTTTTGTGAATATTCATTTGACAGCACAGTACTGTAGATAAAAGTGAGTAAACTGAGTTCATGTTCCATTTTATATTTAATACCAAAATTTAAAGCATTTATGAAGACATGAAGATAAACAGCTTGACATATTTCATGTAAATTACAGCGATTTGGTTTTTGTCATACTCACTGATGATGGCTGGCTGCCAGTTTCACTCACATCCATAGGGAGAACAGTGCAGTTTAATATGTAAAATACTTACTATATCTACAAATGTGAAAATTAAAGTCCACATTTAAAAGGGAAAAAGTCACCTACCGTGAAACTCAATGAATAATACCAGAAGTATTTAAAGAATGTGAGGAAAAGCTAAGAGATTAATAAGAAAAATTAACTCAAACTTAAATTTGCAGTTTTGGATTAAGGTTTCTGGTTTAGAGAGGCATAACATTTAGTTGGCAGGATGTTAGATGGTCTTAAAGAAAGTGCATGAAAAGGCTCGAAATTATGCAAAGTGGATGCAAAGTGTCAGATGTTGCTCTACACTCTGTTAGGCAACATATCCAGTTATAGTGCCGCTGTGCCTTCCCTCTCTGTAGTGCCGCAGCTGCTCTGACTTAAGACCTGAGGTGGAGGGTGTAAGAAACAAAACAAAACGGAAAAAAAAGAAATCACTGAACTAGAAATTGAAATAGAAATTGAAGAAGAGGAAGATGTGTGGGTTTTTGGCAAACATCAACAAATTAGTTCTCCTTGTGAAGTCTTTGAGATGTGACAGTTTGACAAGTAGAAACCTCTGGGGAGATGCTTCCCATAACACTGTAGGAAATGAAATATGGATTGTCAGAAGCTATCCATGAAGGACACCACTGGACAGACACAGACAGCACTGGCACTGTTTGCCTGTGTGTAAGTGTGTGTGTTCTTAGAGACAGTAGTTGTACTATGTAGAAGACCTCAGCCTTTCCAAGTCATATTTATACATTTGTTTGATCATCTTACCCCATCGGATGTCTTTAATCATATAGTACTGATCAGGGATGGAGAGCATTTTCAACTTAAATTTCTGATGTGATATTGAGGCTGCATGGCAGTGTGATGGCTAGCAATACTCTGGCTTCCTCCCACAGTCCAAAAACAAGCAAAGGTTAAGTGGACACTAACTGTAAGTGTGAATGGGAGAGTGATTGGTCTCTTTGTGTCAGCCCTGTGATGGAGTGGTAACTTGACCAGGGTGTTTCCTGCTTTCTGCCCTATGTCAGCTGGGGCTGGCTCCAGTGGCCCCGTGACCCTCATGTTAAAGTAAACAATGAATGAATGCTATAATACCAGAGCTTTATGTTTCAGCCACGCTAGCATTGTGATACATCTATGGCGGGGTATTTTCTAAAACCACATGATACAGTATTTTGTGATACAGTTATCTTTACTGATAACCAAATCTTACTCAGAATTTATTGAGGTAGGTACGTTATTAAAACACCAGTGTGTAACTTCTGTTGGATAAACCAACACAAGTGTTGCTACCTGCCCCGAGACTTATTGCACACCTCAGGTGACCCTGCAGATCTTTCTTAAAAGACAACTCAAGGTCCATATTATTGCAACTGTTCCTCTTTTAACGTTCATTTCAGTATGTCACTACCTCATCATGTTTAGAGTGGTGTAGTTGTTGTGCATCTGCCTTCGTCCATCAGTTGTGATGCAAATCACATCAAACTTTGTCACCAAAAACACAAAAATAAATCACTATACTGTGAAATCCAGAGAGTAGTATGCAGCTGATACACTTAATCAGCATTGTGCAAGCTCATTTGACAATGTATGAATGGACATTCATGTTATTTGAAAAGTTACACACTACAGCTTTAACCTTCATCATTGTTAGGCGACCTCTGCTGCCACCTACTGGCTTTATCCAGCACTGCATGTAAGGTAATGTTACTAACTCAAAACTACCATGACAACATTTGCTGCTGTGTTGATTCAGTACCTACATTGATACGGCGTATCTCACAATATTCTGTCAAATCGTTTTTCTTCAGCCCAGTAGTATGCAATAGCTGATAGCTTTAAAATCGTATTTCAGTGTTGTGGCTGTGACCTTGGTGTGTGATATGAGTTTATTATGAAATAGTTCTCATGTGATTTAAAACCTTATTTAGTGGTGTTAATTATGTTATGTTAATTATGTTAGTTCATGGCTTGACTCGGTTAGAAATCTACTGATCTGTTTATTTTCTTCTGTGGTTCTAGCTCTGTAAATATTGCAAAGTAAGCTTCTCCTGTGGGACATAGTTCTTGACGTTTTATCAGTGAAGATGAAAATGGCAATGATGTGGTACAAAGGAGGAAGCTCGGCAGGGTTGTTGCTGACATTGCCCCACTGGTCTTTCCTTTGCCTTACTTGGGTTTTAGCTATAGCACAGTAGTTGTTGATGAAGAATAAAAAAAAAGGGAGAGCATTTTAGTTTGTGATTTGTACTAATTATCTGATCTTATACTGTCTTGCTTCTGTCCCCCATTTGTATTCACTTAATTAAATCGCAACTGGGGACACATCTGATCAAGCTGATTTTGAGTATTTAAGAATGCCCACTGCTGAAGTGATCTGTTCCACTTAGAGACTGTAGAAAACTTATTTTAGTCATTACAATTTAATGCAGTGTGTCAGCTGCAGTGCAGATATGCAGGCTACCAAGAGGATTCATATAATTGGCCTTGATAAACTTCTTAACGGTCCAGTGTGTATGAGTTAGTGGCATCTAATGGAGCGACTGCTGACTGTAATAAAGGAGGGCTCCACTCATTCCTTTCTCTCTTTACCAGGTGTGCCAGGGAATAACACTAGCCTTCAAAAACCAGAAGTTAGTTGTTATTATTCTTTGTATGAGTAGTAAGCATTTACTTAAAAAAGGCAAAATTCTGGCTTGCTTGTATGTTCAGGTTGCTGTAGAAACATGGAAGCTTCTGTGAGGAAAGTCCCTCACCTCAAGTTTAAAAGCAGTGTTTGAATGCCAATTATTTGGTCTGTTACGACAGTCCCAGTGTTCTACATTAGGTGATCATAGAGCCATAGAATTGTGCTTTAGCATTACAGACTTCACAGTGGTGCCGGACCCAAATATCATCACAACCAAGAGGGGCTGGATCATGGGGTGAGTCTAGCTGACGCCCATAGAGATGACTGTAAACAAACAATTGCTTCTGTGTATGATATATATATATATATATATATTTTTTTTTTTTGCTTTCAAAACTAAACACTGCCGAACTGTAGATCGGTTATAAAGATTTAAAATGCTTGAAAACATTCATTAATCTCCAGCATTTCACAGAAACCTTCTCATTTCTCAATATTTAACAGAGGAGTCTGGTGTATTTAGCAACAGCGCTGCTGGTGATCGTGAGGCGAATCACGACATATTTTAGCGCCGGTCATGTAGGAAGTATTTAAATAATCTTTTAATTGACCGATTCTATAGATTTAGTACACGAAACAGAAACGCTTTGCTCGTTACTAGTTTGTGTTTGTGTCACATAAAAAAACAACATCATGGCAGTTTTGTGCAGCGTCAAGGCCACGTCAAGGGAGGTACTATAGTAATGAAAAATAACGTGCCTGATACCAACAGAGTAGAGTCCAGCCGTGTTCGACTCTACTGGAACTGTGCAGTGGATCAGAGTCAAAAGAGAATATGACGTATCTTCCTCAGTCCTCTTTTGCTTGGAAACTTTGTTTTTTCACTCTCATTAGTTTTGCACGTGCACAGGTATCTGTGCTCTCATTGGTCAGTGACACTGACGTGACAGTCCATGATGTAGTCAACAGAACAAAGCTCAAACAGGGCAGACTGTCTGTTGTGAGGCCACAAGGCATCCCAGATCCATCCTTGATTGTTGACAAATGCACACGACACGGTATAAAATGATTGATATTCGTCCCGGCACCCTACGTCTGCAAGATCAGCTAATCATGCTTAGAACTTGTAATCTGACCTTAGCATTTATATTTTAAAGCAATTATGCACTTATCCAAACATAGGTAGGAGTAGTATATTCAATTTCTGCCAAAATGTTACAGTGCTTCATAGCTGGATCAGCAGGTGAAAGATATCTCTTACACTGACAACTATTTTACAAATATTCTTATTTCATTTTAAGGCCCACAGGGCAGCTGGAATTGCTGTGAAAGTTTTGACTTATTTCATTATAACTAACAACAAGTTTCATGGATGTCACATGTTGTACTTAGTACAAGTGCAAAAACAAATTGGATACATTAGAAATTGCTCTCTGTTGTACAGTACACTCATTAGTTATACTGTTTAAATTTTATTATATGTACAAATGTTTTTATAAATTTATTTTACTTGTTATACCTATATTATGTATTGCTATATATTATAATTTGTTGGCTGCACATATTTCTCTCCTTGACTTAAGTGTCTTTATCAAACTGACCCCCCATCCCCTTGATATATTTTAATAACAGCCCTCTGCACAGAAACTAAATCTGTAGGACTGCAAATCAGATTACATATTCACGCCTTTTCTTTATAAATACTTTATGGGCATATTTTATTTGATTCTTGAAAAGTGTTGCAATTCAGCAGTCACCACCAACTGCCATGATACTGACACTATAATTCTAGTTAAAGTGGGCCACCACTCTAGTTTCAATCAGCACGCTCTGCATGAAGGTGAGAGGATGAAAAGGTCCTCGCTCTCATAAGTCATAATCCTGAATGACTGTCAGTGAGCAGAAATCCAGCTCCTACTCATCACTGAAGTGCTATGACTGGGACTCGGTGGTCCTACTCACAAGGCGGAGGATGAATCACAAGTTCAGCACTTCAATATTGTGTGCTTTACTTTAAATACAGGAGCGAGAATGTCAGACCGGGCATCACTCTGTTAAAATATATATCATTCAGACACAGCAATGACACTTGCACAGTTAGTTTACTGTTTTCTTCCCATAACTCATTGCAAACTTTTTGCACCACATTACGGTACAAGGTTGGCATGAACCAAATTTCATGATTTGCAAACCAAGCATGATTGACACATTTTTTTTCTTTCTTTTATCTAATTAAATTTTAAAAAAGCTTTACATTTGGTGTGACTGCACTGTTATTGCCTACTTAACACTTTTCAATTTTACTATTTTCTAATTTAAGCAACCATCTTCAGTTTATGTTGTAATCTGTGATTAAAAAATATAATGTATAATGGCCACTGCAATAAAACAAGGTAGCCTGACTTTAGTAGTAACCTGAACCTGTATACTGTAAGTATATAAACCTGTTTGTCAGTAAATGAAGTGTTGAACTTTATAATACGATTTCAGTCTGGGTTGATGAAAACATGTTATTAGAATTCTGGACGTAGCAAATTCTCAGAAACTGGTTTGTCAAAAGCACGAGGGAAGTGCAGCTGAATCAGTGTCTCCATGTCTGTAAGTCTGCTTTGGTCTGTGTGACATAAATGTTGTCATTCACCCAATGCTGCAAATTCTGGAAATTTCTCACTGTGTCGGCTACAGATGCGCTAGATAGGACAGCATATTGGATTGTAACAGGATGTGGGATCAGGTCCCAATATGTGACATGCCAGAGTGATGTGAACCCTCATTTTAGTATGAATAGGAACGCAAGCGAGTTTGTGTGACCAGAATGTGACCTGAACACAAAACTCTCTGCAGAATCAGTATGGAGCAGCCTAAAGTTTGTCATATGTATATCTACTGGATGCTGTGATTTTAACCAACTTGTTTTTCGCCTCTCTTTTGCTGCTTGACTTTGAAAACATTTGATTTTACCAGCTTGTATATCTTCTTTTATTCTTTATTTGAGCAAAATGTCATGACTTACCTCAGTGCTTTCTGGCTGTCAGAGAATTACTGGCCCGCTGTAGTGAATGTCGTACTGCTCCTCTCTGCATCAGTGGACAACATCTGGCTCAGTGACCTCTAAGACAGGACTCAGTAGACTTTCAACAACTCCCTCTTCGCCTCTGTGTGTGTGTGAGTCAGCCTGCTTCTACACATTAAATGTGTGCCTCTTGTCTTGCATGTATTCAGCCACCTGGTAAAACACCTGACATGAGAACTGACGTATGCACACACTCCCCACTGCCTTCAGGCCTGAGTGTCCCAGCTTCCAGAAGCTGCACATGACGCAGTGTAAATGAGCATTTCTCCTCCATCAGCTCCCTGCATCCCCCAAACCTTACCTACCTGACTCTCCCTTCAGTCTCAGTTATTGAGTGTGTCATGAAGGCGTGGCACTGGAGGATGAATCGGAAAAAAAGGAATGTGCATGAGGAATGTAGAATCCTGCGCAGCCGTTAGTGAGATAAGTGGCATTTGTGTTTCCTCCCGTGGCTAATTATGCTATTTATACCCCGGCTAGAGAGGAGACGCTCTGAGCTGTTACACCAAGATTAGTATTCTCACTAACATTGTTTATCCTCTTGGAAAGGATAACAGCACAGACCTCTTGCTTTAGGCAGTGATATCTATGTTTGTGTCAGAGTGTACATTTGTGTGGCTGTGTATTTGTTTCACTTTTTGACATTTTTCTTAATATACACAATTAAATAGTATCAGCCAAGATAAAAGAGATTTGCTGTAAATTTTGTATCCAATATAAGCCACATATTCTTTTTTATTTTTATTTTTCCCCCTTTTTGCTTCTACTTTGTTTTTGGCAACATACAGTGTATAAATAATTCCCCTCTCGCCCACTTGGGCAGTCTTGTGCCTCTGTCAACCTTAAGCTACAGCAACCTATGACGTACATGTCCACGCATAAACACATAAACAAAACCTGATATTGTCATGACATTTTTTTAAGCCCCTGTAATACTTTTTTGTCATTTCCTTATTTCATTGACAATAATATTCACTTGACATTTATCCCAATAAAGCATGTTGAAATTGAAAGCCTGCTTTTCAGATGTTTCCAGTAATATAGTTCGCTCTCTGTCACAGTACAAAATGACTCATGCACAGTAGTCTGATCAGGTCTTTGTGTTTGCAAAACCTGTACGTAAGAATGTCTTATCGAGCTCCTCCTTTCTCTTGAGGTTGGAAAAGCCAAAATATACCCAAAGACTGCCTTTGATAATGAAGAGGAAGCAGATTTATAGAGGGGCATAAGTTTTTGTCACAGTTTTATTGCTTTGGCAATATATTTTGCACTCAGTTTTCCTATGGAGTTAATGGCCTTATTCATATTTTTGGACTTCAGTGCTATAAGAAAGTTAATACATTTCTTAAATATAAGAATCCTTTTAAATCTGTGGAATTACAGTCCTGCTGTTAATGGGAATCAATCATGTTTGCACATCCTTAGTGTTGTTACCTTGTACAGTCTTTTATGGATTTGAAAGATTCAGTTTGCAATAGTTAGGAGGGCTAGTTGGCAGAAATTTACTGTATATAGTGTACCTTAGAATAACTCTTTTTATATGTACTTTTAGCAACTGATGTGCCGAGAGCGCCATCTTGCACTGACATGTTTCTATGCTGCTATAATACACACACAAGAAAGCATGGGTTTACATCCATTCTGGTATGTGAAGGCCACCATAGTTCCCAATGCACTTGCATAAAGGAGGTGTTTGTTGCAATATATAGTCCCACCATTAATTATCACTAATTATTACATACTGGAAATTTAAGGTGGTTCTCATAACAGAGATTGTTGCTTTGGGATAAATAACATTATCATCTCAGAGGCACAGGCTTATAAACAGTTGCACTGCCCTTGACTGAGCAGTATATTTTCATGTATATTATCGATCTGAGCAGGGTCAGTGTTTTGGGTCGTGCTCTGAGGTAAGGATAATGTGGTTTATTCACAGTGGGATGTCAGCGTTCCTGTGAACAGAAGATCATTATCCTTATTACTTCGAATACAGTGGTAATAAATGCTGCACTAACCTTACCGTGCAGACACGACTTCCAAATATGTCCCACTTCTTTAACTATGAGCTGAAGGACATACCCAAGGTGAGAGAAACTGCAGAGCTAAGAGGTGATCATTCTCTGTACGTTTGTCACCATGAGTGACCCTGCTCACACTACAAAGATATCCGATTAAAAATATTGAGTATGGCAGCTTTGATGTCAGGGAGCAAGTTGCTGGAGAATAGCTGTATAAACAATATGGAGTGTGATAAAACTGCCCTCGGGCTGTTCAGAATATAATAATGCTCTATCTTCTGTACATCATATCTTATACATATCTACTCACTGCATACTCTACTCGATGTCTGCCGCAGTGTCCCTCCATTCATCACAGGGATGAACAGGAAAATTCGTATTCTGATTTTCCCCCTTTTTTGCACTATGCTAAAAAGCTGTTTAAGTAACCTGGCAACTGGCTCACATAAAATGAAGCTTATAATCCTCTCAAATTGTATATATGCTGCAATGGTTGCAAGGAAAGCAAGACACATCTTTATGGACAGAAATTCCTAAAGCAAACTGTTACATTATTTCTAATTCAGTCAATATGCAGGGTCAGTGAAAAGGAAGCCAAGGTATCTCTCTCCCCGATGGGCCATCTGAAACACTTTCTCACGTCTAACACAGTTGTATATTCTAATCACCACTGTGGCGCAGAGTTTTAAGCAATGAGTGTGAGGACCCAGGGAGAGATTTACATAACCGTTACTGTGCTCTCGTATTCAGTTTCAACTGATGCAATGGACAATCTCTATACTTTCTAAGAAGCTAGGATTCTACAGCCATGCATTTATATCATACACAGAATGAAAGTGTTCTGCGGAGTTTCACAAAGGTAAACTGTGGTCAGCTATAGTGTCTTGTATTGAATTTGACCTGAGCAAATAACTTTATTTCTAAGGCCCAGTTTTCACCCAGTGCTACACTATGGTTCAGATCCATACATTGTGCAATTATTTTCATTTTAAAGTTGTGAAAGCTACCAAAAAAAGGTCCTTACTGTAACTATTTAGCCTTTTTTTCCAAGTGATTACAGCACAGTCCAGCTTGCACATTGTGGTTTGGAATTGTACACACTTAATCTGACTTGCAGGGTGTGTGGGCCAGATATGTAAATTATACAGCAATTAACACATCTGCATCATCTGTATCACCTTTTTCATGATGCCATACCAGCACCACAAATTGTAACCGATAAATTCCATAAAGAAGAAGGCGACACAGTAAATAAAGAGCAGCAATGGAGGATGTCCAGCAGTCCAAGTTGTTTCTTCCTGTAATATGGCAATTTATCACAAGAAGAAGACAAGATTTGTGTGAAAGAAGGCTGCAGGCTACAAGGACAAATACTGCTGTTTTTCTCTACTGTTGGACGGAAGTGATGGTTCTCTGTTGACCGGTCAATAAAGTGTGGTCTGTCTAATTCCAACCTGTAGGAGCTAGACCACTGTTCTTGCTACTTCAACAGGTAGGGCTGAAGTACCCTTGAAGTTGAAATAACAGGAGGGTGTGACAAAAATGGCGAGTGCAGTTTTTTTTTTTTTTTTTTACTACTTAACAATGGAAATGCAAATAAACGTGTGTCATACTGAACTGACCTAAACTATCACTTGTTTTGGGCACCCTTCTGTTGAGGAACTCTGTTGAGGCTATTCTAGCACCTAAAGAGTGGAGCCAGACTAACTCCAGCCCACTGATTGGTCAACAGAGAATCATAATTTCCGGGTGACAACGGAAAATGAATGGGGGAAAAACATGAAGTTAACCATTTTAAAACTGACTGCACATTACAACAGTGGGAGGATTCACGTCTGTTTGCATATATGTCAGCACCCAGCAGTTCACCATGTCCCATTCTTCTCTTTTCAAAGTTTTGATGAGCTACACTGTGTTGTGCTGGTATATCAGTCTATTTACATTGCTGACTCATCTTTTGGCATGCGGTTTACACACCCCATAGTGAAAACTTGAGCCAGATCAGGATTTACCGTTCCTAACTTTACCATGCTGAGCAGAACTGCCTTGGTAGTTGGAGGAAACACAGCGTAAGATTGAACCCATCCATCAAATGTCAGAATAAAAAAAAAGTTCTCTTTCAGTTCAGTTTGAGCAAAGGGTTGAAAAACACGTTACAATGAGACATTTCTCTACTGTATATTTTCTATTTCACAGTTAAGATTATTCCTGTGTTGGCTGCTTACAGAAATATTCCCGACTCTGTTTACTTTCTTTTCTGACACAGAGGAAAATGAAAAGACCACATCCATCACAGCTCAACTGTGGAAAACAAAGAGACATGGGAGAAGACGAGGTGACTACGTGGAAAAGAAAGGAGACGATGCAGAGGAAAGACAGGTATGGGATGTGGGAATTTCCCCCCAAACGATTACATTACACAAACTTCATTTTCATGTTTCTCGACGATGCTAGACTTCTCTGTATTATGGTGGATCATTCATAATTTCACCTGATTCGCTTACATGACTGCTTGACAGGTCATTTATGCTGCCTTGCACAGCTCTAAAGCTGCAATTTCTAAACTGTGTCTTGTATATGTGGATTGAGGAATTGAACTTCTCGCCCAATGGTTAGGTAATCAATAAATGTATTTTAGTTTGAAATGTGATGAAGACATTTGATGAAAATCTATCCAATAATCTATACAATATTTCCTGGATCTGAGCTGCAAATGTAGCAAAAAAACATGCATCCTGTCTTGTCTTTCTGGCATGTTTTCAAATCTAACGTGTTGTTCTTGTGGCTTCCATATTGACATAAAGTCTGTACCAGTTGGTGTGACTAAAAGGTCTTTCCATGATATTCTGATCTCTCTTGATATTTTACAGAAACCATGTTTTTTGTTGTGGTGGTTCTTTTTTATTTATTTATTTTTTTTAAAACAGAAATTCACTTTGAAATGAGGGTCTTTGCAAACTTGTGGTTACATTTTCTTCTATCTTATCCATGTGCTCAGTTCGGTGCCATGCAGCAAGCTAGTCAGGGTGGCTTTAGAGCACATGAAGTATCTTAAGTGCAGTTTTGTGAAAACTCCCCTTGGATTAGGAAACACATTAACGTATTCTTCACATTATTCCTCAACTGCGGATTTGTGACATGCATCTACAGTGCACAAATGTACAAGGGACTTTGTACATGGTGGAAATGGATTACATACAGTCTGGATGACGCAAACAGATCACAAATCTGAGTTACAATAATCAGACCAGATTATATTTGAGAAAATGTGCAATCAGACTGTTGTTTTTTAAGATACTGTTGTGACATAGTCAGATTTTCAGTTTTGACTAAGAAAGAACAGATGATAGAACCTTGTGTGAAACATAAAACATATATGTTGTACTGGGTTTTTTTTAGACGCTGCATTGTGGAGGGAAAAATAAGTGTTTGTTTTAAGCTGGAGGACTGGAACAGCATCTTTTCCCTCGAAATACAGTCCTCTTTTCATCATTTTAATGTCAACAACCAAGTAGTACAAGAATATCTGTGTGATTTATTTATTTATTATTTTTTATTTTAATAGCCGTTTCAATGATCAAGCTAATATGTAGAATGCTGTAGGATGGATTTGTCTCGGGTTTGGCCATTTTAGTTTCAGACGCTTGAATGGCAAATGCTGCTGATGGTTGATTAGTCGATTGATTGTTGGCATCCTCACCGTTGAAAGCATGAAAATTGACAATACATTAAATAGAAGGAAGAAAAACACAGTGATTTTTCATAGAGCTTTTTTCTTTTGAAATAATCCACAAGAAATCTAGTAATGTAATCTGATGAATTAATACAACAGATCATGCTGCTCCACACGTTGTAATTAATGACATTACTTTGTATTACCTAAGTAGTTTTCAAAGTAATCTGACACAAATACAGTTGTGTCATCGTGTCATAGAAAAGTGGATAATGGATTTTGCAGCAGCGCCCTGTGATAAAAAGGCAACACAGCTGAGTCATGCTTCTTATCAGCTCTTTGTGTTCAGTGTACAGGACACATCATCTCACTGCACTGACACTAACCCATTGTCTCCTCCTCTGAAAATGATTTCACTGTGATTTACAGTCCCACAGATACAGCATGGTCCACTGAGCTCCTTTTCTAAACAAAATCCCAAAGTCCTGCTGTAAATGAATCATAGCTGAGTTTTCATTCCCTCTCTCTGTTCTTCCCCTGCTTTTCTGTTCCAATGTTATGGATGGGTTAGGAAAAGAAGTGCCTTTAAAAAGGAAAACATTACAACAGCTGGCTCAGGCAGGCTGGAATTATAGTAAATTGTTCGTAAAATTAAACTGTAACAATACAGCAAACACAATTTAATTTTGTGTTAGGGCCGAAAATTTTGTCTACGCAACAAGCGCCGGTTTGTTTCTGTGTTGTTTGGGCTTGTTTCAGGTTCTAAGCACAATTTAATCAACCACTGCAGGTGCATAAAACAGAGGCGAGGGTTCTTTGTGAGACAACAGCAAAAACAAATTGGATTTTCCATCCGCTTCTACAATTAAACAGTTGAGCTGCCGATGAACACTGTTCAATTTCCCACTCTCCCTGGGCTGCAGCTGCTCTCTATCCCTCGCTCTGTCTTCCCCCCTCTTTTACTGTCCCCCTGTCTGTCTGTCAATAAACACACATTGATTCATTTTCACTAAAAGCATTCATCGGGAAACATAAAATCTAATGCAAAAACATGGCAAACACATGTGCTCACTTGTGAATTGTATTTCCATAAACTCCATTCTCGGGCTGCAGCTAGCGATTATTTTAGTAATCGAGTAATCTATCGATTATTCTGACGATTAATTGAGTAATTCTGTACTGTTTGTTGCTCGGTTGACCTGTCAGGGTGTATCCTGCCTCTTGCCCTATGTCAGCTGGAGTTAGGCACCAGCGCCCCCTGCGACCCTCAGTGGATAAAGCGGTAGAAAGTGAGTGAGTGAGTGATTGTGTGAGTGTTGCTCGGTTTAGTTTGAAGTGTTCCCATACTTTTGGCACCTTTTTGTTGTTTCTTCCCCTTGCTCCTCACTGCCTTCATCTCCTTCGGCCATCCTTCCACACTTCAGTTATGTTAGCAGCGTAAACTAACTTCATTTTAAGTGATCACACTGACAACCAGCGGACCGTGAGCCTAAATGAGTGTGTGACTGTGTAACTGACGGCCCGGGCGCACAAAATATATTACTGTATTTAACGATTGCTAGACACAGATAATTTGCCTGGAGTAATTTTAGTAATCAAATTACTCAAATTATTCGAAGAATTATTCGAAGAATCATTTCAGCCCTACTCTACTTCAATAAATTAACAAACTCGTGTGACAGTTTTATTGATATTAATAGAAAATGTAATTAATATAGTTATAGATATTCTCCTAATGTGACGGCCTTTTCATTGCTTAATATTTTATTGCTTTATATTATACAGTATACTGTATGTGATATTGATATACAGAAGTAATAACAGGCATATTTTTATTAGGACAGCGCAATTAATAGCAAAATGATTAAAATCACAATTTACAAAGTAAAAAATTAAAAGTGAAAGACACTACGAGCATTTTGATTAAGAAAAAAATGTTTGACAAAACAGGTTTTTGATGAATTCTTCGGGGCTGGCACAACAATCTTGTTCATTAGATGAAAAAAGTGTTGTTTCTTGACAGATACCTGAAAATGTCCATATAAACGTGTCCTGCAGACGTGCCAGAGTGGAAAGGTCCACAGTGTTGTGTGGTTGTAGCCATTGTAGCACGACTACACGTTACCTCCTCCCTGTAACCTGAAGCTGCTGCCAACTAACAGTAACCACGGCAGCTGCCGATTTGGATGACGCATCAACCCAACTGGAAATATGCTTTGGTCAACGATGTTCGTGTTATTGACAAGATAACCAGGTTATGCACATAAAGCAAAGCACAGGACATCTCCACATGCATCATAAGGACGTAGACATTATGATGAAAATAACTCTTTTTAACACAGCCAACTCTTTTGTCCTCATTTGGAGCAAAACCTCCTCAAAATTCAACTGTACTAAAGCAATAACTAGCGCTATAGGCGTGTTTGTAGCATCAGCCATGTGACCTTATTCAGTGGTTTAAAACCCTGCATTTAAACATGTATTAACGTACTGGAACCATGCTATGAAATGCCAAGCAGGTGGCATCTTACTACAGCAGTGTTTCCTTCCATGTATGATAATGTTATTGGAGGTCAGTGCAGATTTAGTGGCCTTAACAACAGGTTGCTGGACCTTCAGAGCAACAAAGAGCTACATGATACATCTCTATGACTTATATTCTTTTTACACCCAGTTTACTGGTTATTGTCACATCAATATTGTTAAAAAATAATTTAAATTTGACAATAAGGCCTTAGTGTGAAACATTGCATACAGATAATGGACATTATGTCACTCATGACACCATGTAGACAATCGAAATGGGAATTAAAAAAAAATTCAATGCGTTATCATGTCATAAAACCAATGATCCTAACTAATGTAGACGTGTCTAAAAATGGCAGAACCATCTGTGCTAATAGAGATCAAAAATCAAATCGAATATATACTGTATATACACTACCAGTCAAAAATATACGTTTTTTTTTTGTCCGTGTCATAAAGCTGTACCACTAACAACTACAACTAATTTAACTACAATAATAATCACATATTCGTGTGTTTTGTTTAAATCTCACAATTCATTTAATTAAATGTTTTGATTCAATCAATGGAAGCAAAACACATTGTCCATTTATTCCATATTGAAGCCAGATGGATGGAATTTTGTTTTTTTTTATCTGCCAAGGTTTTGTGATAAACATCTCTACATTTCTGGCACCTCCTCAGTACAATGGAGGTTTGTGTTTCCGTGCTTGGAAAAAATTATTCAGCAGGAACTTGTCTTACCTGAAAACAATGTGCAGTTGTCAGGAGCATGCATGAAATTCCAGAGTGTTTCCAGAGAGTTTCAGCTGAAGTCACAGACAGTTACTTTGTTTTGAAGGACTTAGTCTCTGAGACATTTGGAAAACATCCGTGTTTACTTTCTTGCCAAGAGCTGCATGAAAAAAAAAAAAAATAATAAGTACATGAGGCAAAATGTAGCAGCAGATTAGATGAGACTTTAGTAAAGTACTAGCATTAAACCTCACGTAGCCTCAAAATAGTACATCACTGCTCTTTTATGCCATGGACAAATTACATTTTTGTAATTTTTTGGGTCCTTCCATCACAACTAATAAATGTGTGTTCCTGTTTCCTAATATTTGAATATCTGTAGTGTTATATACTGCAGATATCCTTTATTTAATCCTTTACTTTTAGCTAAATTCTGATGGATTCATGTAGTAAACCTTTACATTATACAGTATTGAAGGTGCTAAATGTCACTGTCATACACACACTCATGGCTCATGGTGATTTTGATGACTTGAGAGCACGTAGTACTGATTCAGATGAGATACTGATAAATTAAGAGCTAATAACTGGCTGGTTATACTGCAGATAGGTGATAAATATACCACCACAAATGTCAACTTTTCCACTATTAGACCAGTGCTAAATGCTGACAAAACCAAGATAATGTTGTTTTCAGGTAAAATGAAGGTGCCAGTAATTCTTCCTTCCTTTCCATCTGCTCAGAGTTCCCCAGCTGAACTGCCAATTATAAATATTATATAAATATAAATACCATAGCATGACAATTGATGAGAGCTTTTCTTTTAAAACCCTACATTGACTATCTTTTAAAAAAATTGAAATTGGGTTTGTTCTTCAGAAACAAATCCTGTTCGGAAACGACTTGTTGCTGCCACTTTATTGCCTCTTCTTGATTATGGAGATGTTATTTACATGAATGTCTCTGCTCAGTCTCTTCTCTTGATGGATGCTGTCTATCAAGAGTCATTAAGGACTGTAGGCCCCGCACACACCATTGCACTTTGTACTCTGGTCAGTTGGTCATCAATGTCCGTGCTCAGGCTCTTGCTTTGATACATCTTCATTTATAAATCTATCCTAGGCCTGCAAAGTGATGATGTCCTAGCTTACATTCCCAGGACATCATCACTTTGCTGTCCCCTCTGTCCACACAGAGCTTGGAAAAAAAAAGGCATTTTCCTAATCTGCCTCCTCAACTTGGAACACTCTTCAGCCGAGTCTCAAGCTGTCTAGCTTGATTCCCATAGCAGATTTTAAAATTATTTTAGAATCGCTGGTGAGGGCATCTTTGGGAACTTGCCCCTGCTCTGAATATTTTAATTTGTTTATTCACTTGACACTTTACACAATTCCTGTGTTGCCTGTCTGTAATTCTGTGTTCTGTTGCATTGACCTTGACAGGCCCTGTGTCTCAATTGGATATACTATGTTAAAATAACGGTTAAATAAAATAAAAATAAAATTTTGGTATCATACTGGACAAAAGAATTTCATGTCTGGTCATCCCTATGAACAAGCAACAAGCAGTGGTGTTGTATCAGACAGGTGCCTCCTTTGTGGCCATATACAGCCAGTCCAAAGTGTGAGATACATGTGTTACCATCTTTTCAGTCTCTGTGCTAATCATACCAAATCAAGCTCTGGCTTTGAATTTACCACAGATATAGATGTGGGTGGTATTGATCTGCTCATCTAACCCCTGGATTTAAAAAAAAGTGCTTATTTAAGATGCTACACAACTTCTTTTCAAACATCAAGATGTAACTGTTCCAGAACTGTGGTTTCTTTCTTCTTTATTTTTTCCTTTAATATCCCTCTGGGTCTGGTTGCTTTCTTACAAGGACAAAAGAGGAATGAAATTGTAGAGTGCAAATAGCATTCACATTGTACTATACAGTTTACTGTATGTATTCCATACCTCCCAGACTCATTCATACACACTGAAAAGCCTTTGACAGCCTTCCCAACAACTTTACAGTCACCAGCTCTGAGGCCACACTCTCAAACACATTGACTTTTTTTTTTTTTTTTGTCCAAGTGTGATAAGAATCTGCTGAAGGTCGTGAGAGGGATCTCATTCTCAGCAGAGATGAGCGCACTGATAGCGTCATTCCTGCAGGCAGATTAGCACAGTCTGATTCCAGTGCTGCTCCAGTCGCCCCAGTGGTGTCATAGCTGCCGCGCTGATCTTATCTTGTCCAGCCAGATACTAATGACCCTAGTCCATTAAAAATTCAAATGGGTGTCATGCACAGGACTGGTGTGAATAGGACGCTGTAATGTGTCAGTGTGAGACGGAGTGAGCCGTTTTGAGTGGCCCGCATGAATGCATGTTTATTTACTTCTGCTTATGTTTTAAGGATGACTAATGTGTACTGTAGGACCGACTCAAATGGAAGTTGTGGGTACTGCCTGAGTTTTCTGAGCAGCTCAAGTGGGGTAATTTGAAGTTTATGTCTTGCTCAAGGCACATCAAGGCTAGCTGCTGAGGGAGGGGTGTCTACTCTCTCAGCCTCTCCTTCCTCCCTGAGTTTCCCGGCCAGAGCTGGGACTCACGGATAATAATGTGGAGGTCAGAGGAACTGCACTGAAAGCCTGAAGGTGAAATCACAGACATGAGAACGGAAGAAACATGGTCTTGTCTGCAGTTATTGTTGCAGTTGAAGTTGGTGTTCAAATGAGGAGCAGTTTTCCTCCGGTGTCACTGTGAATAATTTAACTTGACAAGCCGATCTATTTTAATCACGAAGACCTTATGCCACGTGGCGCATCTTACTACTTTGAATATCACAGTATTCACCACATACCTCAGGTTGTTGTTGTTGTTTTTGCACTCCAAAAAAAGCCTTTCTTTGTGTGAGTGTGACAAAAAAAGCCATTTAAAAATAAAATAGTGGCTAGAAGGTGCTCATTAGAGGTGCTGCCAAAGAAAAGATTTGTCAAAAAAATAAATAAATGAATACATCAAGATCCATTCACTCTCTGTCAATAATTAATCTGCTTTTGTTGAGGTCATGGTGGCAGGAATATTTAAAACCATCTTTGGATACCAACACTTGTTTTGACTGAGAATACATTGTCAGTGACAAACAGATTTTTGTATTATAATTAGGGAGGAATATTATGGGGATATACAGTATATACCCTATTATTATAAGTATTAAAACCCCATTGAGTAATGGATTACACAGGTTTATAAAGTGGATTAACAGGTTTTCTGGTAATTGGCACAGAATTAAACTGGAGGCAATTCTATTTTGCAGGCTTTGTTTTGCCTTTCATTTATTTACACATTCATGTAGCCAAATGAATGCATGGGCATATGGGCTATGAAATGGTCTTTTTTCACCCCTTTTATAAAAGTTAACTGGTAAGTGATTCATAATATGTCTGTATTGGTGATACCATGATTCATACTATTTGAAATAAAATGTGCACAGTTCAAAAGGTGTTAATTTAAATGTTAAAACCAATGTTGCTCACACAACAAAGACATGGCAGATATTAATTCCAGCTGTGAAGAAAACCTTGAATGATCAAAGCAACATAGTGCCTTCTATAATATTCAATATGCGATATGTAATTTTGACTGAGTGAAGATTGGGAGATAGCTGAATGCCTTCTCTTCTCTTTTGTTTTTTTTTTTTTTGAAATTCTTAAAAACCCAAATTGATGATAAAAGAAAATATACAATAATATATCCTCCTTTTTTCCACCCTTTGAATGGACCCTTTGTTATTTCAAAACAAAATCCTGTAATATGTTTCTTCCCTCCAGAGTGTTTGTCTTCTGAGTGTATCCAATATCAACTCACATTCACAGTGCGTCTGGCCTTCACTCAGAAAACATCGTCAAATAATGCATTCTTTTATGAAACCCACTCCTCCTCATGGTGATTTTGACAAATGTGCACACTTGAGAGAATTTGATGACTTCATAACACTTAGTACTGATGAGCCAATATGGTACTTGGTGTCTGATTGGATATTGTTATAAAGAACACTACTCACAATAGGTTAGGGATATTGTTATTTACACGAGTGCTTTTCCTATTTAGTATGAATTTTAATGAAATAAGTAAAAGTTCCCTTTAATATTACTAATAATGAATGAGACACACCAAGTTCATGAGCAACATCTGACTGCTCTTCCACCGACCTGAAGGCGCGCTATGGCCAGGTGGTGCTGCTCGTTCGTTAAGTGACGTTGTGTGTTCATGGCTGTTTGAATGACGAACTTGGAATGACTTACTGATAATACCAGCTTTTTATACCCACAGAATGTTGAAATTAATGCCACATTGAAAAGGGTATGACACCCACTGAGTCTCCCATAATATCCCTAACTTATTGTGAGTAGTGTGTATCATATTGTTAAATCTGATATAATCCGTAAACCCTGAGTGTGACGTAGATGAAAGTCCTGAATGGGTCCATTTTTGAAACCTGCACCTGCTCATACCTGTAGTGCTCTGTAATTGTCATGATATCTAATGCAATACTGCACCTGCCCATACTCATAATAAAAGCCCTGCGACCCGATCCACAACTGTGAGTAAAACACACAGGCTGCTTTGTAAAGACAAATTTCAATTAACCATGGTCGACAACAAAAGAATACTAACTGCAAAAACAAAGTCTTAGTAGTTCAAGGTTCTGATATGCGTAATATATTGGACTCAAAAAGGTACACACTTGGCCCAAATTGTGAGATACAAGTGTCACTGTCTTAACTCTTTTCAGTCTTTGTGCTAATCATACAAAACCAAGTTCTGGCCTTGAATGTACCACAGAGAGATACATGTAGGTGATATTGATCCTCTTGTCTAACCCCTTGGCAAAACAGTTCTTATTTAAGATGCCACACAATTCCTTTCAAACCTCAAAACATTTTTCTTTTAATTACCACAGAACTTTTTTATTTTTATCTTCAATGTGCGTATGTCATTTTGTTCTGACCGAGTGAAGATTGAGAGATAGCTGAATGCCTTCTCTTCTCTTTTAGTTTTTTTTTTTTTTTTTGAACTTCTTAAACTAAATTGATGATCAAACAAAATATGATATCCTGGAAAATGTGATCTTTATACTTCTTTTTCCCCTCTTTCACTGAACCTTATTTTTCCATTTCAAAAAAAAAATCCTGTCATGTTTCTTCCCTCCAGAGTGTTTGCCCTCTGAGTGTATCCAATACCAGCCCACATTCACAGTGCTCCTGGACTTCACTAAGAAAACATCCTCAAATAATACATTCTTTTATGAAACCCACTCCTTTCATGCTCACACTATGACCTCCTTCAGTGGCGACAGTGCAGGCTGAAAAAAAAAATACAAGCTGGTATTTGTTGAGGTTGGAAATACTGTATACAGGGAGCATGTAATTGCATTGCTACCTCAAAAAAGATTGTTACATGCTTTTATTTTTTCTCTCCATGTTGGGTAAACGTGTAGCCTACACTTCTTCTGATAACGTAACACTGTTTTGTGAAATCAATATTTTATGGCTAATTGGATTAGAACAGTGGAAATCCAACTACCTAGCATTGCCCACTGAACTGAATTATTATCAGGTAATCACCTTTTGCACCATTATCTTCATTTATGTCAGCATTAGAGAAGAGTGTCAAGCAATCCTCTCCCCTGCTGTTTCATTGCTGTAATTTGGCACTAAAACAAAGTCACCTCAAATGTAGACCTTGCATTTTACCACTTTAAATAGTCTGTTAGTTCTTGTACAGATGATGTAAACCCTGTACCAGCAACTTGATAATTAAATTACTGTGGCAACGGTAGGTTTCCTGTTGTTTCTAATTGTTTCTGGCCTTTTCCAGTGCATGTATTCTTTAGCCTAACTGCAGAAAAGAGACATCTGAATCCTGAATCTGACACACAGTTACAATCTCCCACATAGGATTTTGGTTTTATAAAACCTTCTGATAAAACCTATATATATAATTCAAAAGTTTGGGGTCACCCAGACAATTTTGTGATTTCCATGACAACTCACACTTTTACTTATCAAATGAGTTGCAAAATGAATAGGAAATATAGTCAAGACATTGACAAGGTTAGATCGAACCCACAAATGTGATGCTCCAGATACTCAACCAGCTCAAAGGAAGGTCAGTTTTATAGCTTCTCTAACCAGCTAAACTGTTTTCAGCTGTGCTAACATAAATGCACAAGGGTTTTCTAATCATCCATTAGCCTTCTAACGCAATTAGCAAACACAATGTACCATTAGAACACTGGAGTGATGGTTGCTGGGAATGGGCCTCTATACACCTATGTAGATATTGCATTAAAAACCAGACGTTTGCAGCTAGAATAGTCATTTACCACATTAACAATGTATAGAGTGTATTTCTGATTAGTTTAATGTTATCTTCATTGGAAAACAGTGCTTTTTTTTTAAAAATAAGGACATTTCTAAGTGACCCCAAACTTTTGAACGGTAGTGTATATATACACACACACACACACCCATGTTTGCGCTTCTATCAGAGTGAGGACCCTGATAGACATAATACATTCCCTAGTCCCTTACCCTAACCTTAACCATCACAGCTAGATGCCTAACCCTTACCCTAACCCTAACTTAAACCCAATTCTAACCCTAACCCTAAAACCAAGTCTTAACCCTGATAAAGCCCTTTAAGGGGTGGAAAAAAGTGAGGACCAGCCAAAATGTCCGCACTATGTAGGGTTTATATGATTTTTGGTCCTCACTCTGTAGCAAGTGCAAGAACACACACACACACAACCAGTCACAAGGTGTGTCCAAACCTTTGACACATTTAAAATAAAGCAAAACTTTACTTAGCTGATTGGTTCTTGCCATAATATGAATTCTAAATTCTTCAGTTGGCAAATAGGTCTGTCAGCTGTGTACCAACCTGACTTCTGCACAACACAACTGCTGGTCACAACCCCTTAATAAGGCAGGCAATTCCACATATGAACCCTGACAAGACACACCTGTGAAGTGAAAACCATTTCAGGTGACTACATCATGAAGCTCATTGAGAGAAGGCCAAGGGTTTGCAGCGCTGTCAACAAAGCACTTTGAGGAATCTAAACTATAAAACATATTTAGTTATTTCACATGTTTTTGTTTACTAAATAATTCCATGTGTCCAAACTTTTAATGGTTTTTCCTGTGTATATATAACACAGACATACAAACAAGCTCCTGACTCTGAACATAATGTGACATATAAAGCATTTGCTATTGCCTCTCAGTCACACCTGCAGTGCTACCAATACAACCTTCCCTCATTTGAAACAATCTGTCAGTAATTGTTCCATCTGTCAGTAATTGTAAAAGATGACTTTATATACAGTGCAAAGACACATTGTGTAGCCTGAACATTACCATTAACACAAATGAGAAACTACAGGGCAAAGATTATGTGGAAAAATAAAAATAAATAATGTATTGTGTTTATTGGCGCCTTTCAGGATTCTCAAGGACATCACCCACCAACAAGCTAATACAAAAATAACAACTATAAAACAAGGCAATTAAAAACAAAATATCAAGTATGTTCCAGAGATAGGGAGCTGCACAGCTGCAGGCTCTTGACCTCATACAGGATAAACTGGCTGATGATAAGGATCTGACAATATGGGAAAGTGTGTAGATATGGAGGAGGTCAGAGAGGTATGGGGGTGCCAGGTTATGTAAAGCTGTGAAGGTCAGGAGGAGGAACTGTGAACTGTGTTGGACAGGGAGCCAGTGCAGTTTTTGGAGGACAGATGTGTGATTTGTTGATAATGACAGAGTGGTAAAATAATAACCTATTAGCTCTGGTATTAGTATCTCCTCTTGTAATAGGCAATTGCAAATTATAGAAAACAATAAGAAAATCATGTCCCCCCCAGCTGCAATAGGCACATTTAAACTTCTTTTCCAGAGTTTTGTCAGGTTGTAGCTGAAAGTTATGGACATACATTTAAAACAATGAAGCTGAATGCATCAATAATGCATTTCAATGGATTTAAATTCAAAGACCACATGCAGTATTGGATTTATAGTTGACAGAATCCACATTTTGTACAAAAGATGCGTTAATGAATGAGAAGTACAAGTCATACTTCATATATGCATATATTGTTCTTTTATTAATGCTACTTTTTTGTGCATTATTGACATCTAAACTGGGAGTGTGACAAATGCACTAAGGCATGATGGGAAATAAACTTTGTGCCATTGTTAAACAGGAAATAAAGTTAGACTGTGTCTTCTTCTCAAGTTTGAGATAATTGGTATTACATAAGGCACATTCAAGGTCAAATTATACATGGCATACAGCCAAACAGGCTGCACATCTGACTCTAACTATACATACACAGACATGGTTGCAAAGCACAGAAGCTGCATGGTGTGAATATTAATCAGCGTTTAATATATTAAAAATTTAGTTGTCTTGAAGTGTAAATTTGTGATGTAGTCACCACTGATGATTTTCAAATCCTGTATCTTAATGAACTGATCTTAAGAATTGAAAAATCTTAACCAAATGGGGGAAAAAAAACTCTCTACAATGTGAGATGATGAGATGATAAACTACAATCAGCCAGTATGTTTATCATTACAAGGGTTGATGTGAGAAGAGGAGGGGGAAAAAACACACCCTGTAAGATCTATCAGGCATATACTTATAGTCTGAGCAGCATAAATCATCCTGTCAGAGTTTGGATCAAGTACATTTATCATTAATGAATTAGTCATTGGTGTTGGACAGGGAGCCAGTGCAGTTTTTGGAGGACAGATGTGTGATTTGTTGATAATGACAGAGTGGTAAAATAATAACCTATTAGCTCTGGTATTAGTATCTCCTCTTGTAATAGGCAATTGCAAATTATTAATTAATTAATTGCATAGGAGAGTAGGGAGTATGCATGTGTGGTTTTTGTGCTAATTAGATCCTGGTGAATATGATGACTGAGACAAGAAACGGTTACATGTCTGGCTCTGTGTCTGAGATGGACGTGGGAGCGAAAGCCTCAGTGGGACACCACTGACATTTGAGAACAGCTGGCTGGCCTTTTCCAAGCGCTGCGCTGCGATTCGTTTCACAGGTGTCACAGAGCAAACATCCTGCAGCCAGCTGTCCACGAGGTACGGCTTAAGGCCAATTTATGTGAAGAGACTGGGTTAGTTGTAATTCTGCAGTCGTAAATTTCATCGTACATGTCCAGTGTCCATGTGGAGTCCATGCTATTGGCAGAACATCTTCTTGTGCTGGAATGCAGCGTTCATAGCTCAGTGTTCAGAAATTTAATGAGACTGTTGTGTTTCTTCAATTGTGGCAAGACCACCATTGTTGAGTCCAGTTCCATTTTGAGATCCAGTGTTATATGAGTTTAGGCTGTGATCAAAGAAAAAAAAATCATGAACCTCATTATTTTACAGTTTCTTTATATCACAGATTGAAGTGAGTTAAGAAAAATATGACATGAAATAAACCTGCACCCAATGTTTTGTTCTTGATTCACAGTCTGGCAAGAATATCAGAAACACTTTAATATGACACAATCTCACACCACCAAAAATAACCATGTGTTCTTGATAAACCGGTAACTCTTTGTTCATTTATCTTTGACTTCTTTCTCTGAGCCAAATTCCTGCTCTGTGACAGAAAATACTTTGAGCAGATAGAAGATAGACTCATGTGTGGAGAGAGCAATGCAACATCACTCCAACATCTGTTACATATCTGCAGTGCAGCACTGTTTGTTTACACCACATATTTCTGCAGCTCCAGGGGATTTTTCTTTTGATTAGTGATTGAGATGCATCATCATCAAAGACTGTGAAATATTTATACTCAGAGCCTCACCATTGGTTTTGGACTGGATCTTCTCAGCGGCTCGTGTGAGTAGCAACTAACTGTTAGTTAATCTCTGCAAAAATTCAGCTAATTTAGGACATATTATCCTGTGTTCAGATTACAGCAAGTTCGAATTGATTTAACCCTAGTTACAGTGGCCTCCAGGTTTCGCAGCAGAATATTTGGGCTTTGTTGGCTACTTTAGCCTTAACGGCAGACTCACTCATACACTTCGTGTGACATTTGGCGGGCCTGATGCTTGGTAGCTATAAAGAGGTTAGCAGAGCAGTATTGTGTTCCAGTTGTAATCGTAAGTCAGAATTTCTGAATTAAGGAGGTAGGTTCTCTTGTTTTCTCCAGCACACATAGGTGTCATTGAAAGTGAATGGTTGTTTGTCTCTATGAGTTTGCCCTATGATGGTGACCTGTCCATGGTGCACCCAGCTTTTCGCCCTATGTCAGCAGTGATTACTGGAGCACCACCAACCTTTGTGTTGAGGATAAAGTGGTAGACGATAGGTCAACGGACATGCAGAATATTGTGTAAAACGTCGTTAGTGACTGTTAGTGCCAACAGTGGCTAGCCCAAAATATGTTTGCGTCCATGCAACTTTATTACTGGAACATGATCAACTCAGAGGTGACATCTGTCCCAGTTCCGACTTGAACGGAACATGTCAATTGTCATGGCTGACAGCAAGAGTTGCTAATATAGGTAAAATGATAGCGATGTGATATCTGCCATGTGTCTGAGAGCTCTGTCTGGGCTGTGTGAGCTAAACGTGTGAACAATATTTGATTGGCTTGTGTCTTGTGGACTATTTGTATATTGTGTTTTGATTGGTTAACTTTCATGCAGTCGCTTTGAAAATTCCTCTGCAGCACACCATGAAGCAACGGTACTATTCCATTCAAAGTGAATGAGAAGCTTTTCTGTTGACCACCACATACAGTACATGTGAATAAGCTGCAAGGTTGTCAGATAGCATTAGCCTTAAGCCTGGTTTGAACTTGCTTTAGTACGTCCTGGCGCACGCTAGAATTGACTACATGAAGCAAAGGCTTCAAAGGTTGTTGCAAAGCCTGGTCATGCAGCTCAGAATTTTTACAACAAACCACCAACTACTGTACAATGGGCGCATCTGGGGGAAGACTGCCTGAGCAGATTTGTGTTTGCCAGAAGCTCCACATGACCACAGAGACAAATACATGGTGTTGAATTCTTGCAGAGGTATTTTTATAGAAAAATTACCAGGCTCACAGGAGAGGAAGTCAAATGTAGTTTTATATTTTCCACATCTATCTGTGATCTCTTTCACTAGTCTGCTAGATTTGTTAGATGTGTTAAACCAAACTTTAATCTGTTCCTTCTTATATCATTTTAATCCTCAGCTGCACTGTGGCAGCATATTTCTTCAGGCCCCTCTGTAAAATGATAAACACATAACAGTACGTGACATTAGAAATATCATCTAATGTAGCAGCTTAATGCATGTAAAGCAGATGTTATCCAAATAATATGCTACTTGTTGACTTCCTGTTAATCTACAGACTGTTTTATGTTGCCTAGCAGTGTGGAGCATATTGACATGTGTTGACACATTGACCATAAACATCTCTGTGCCTGCACTTAGAGCTCGTGCCATCTATGGATGTCCATGCCACAGAGCCTTATGAGTATTAATCAGGCCTTAGGCCTGTGGTCATCCGCTTAACTTGCTAACCAGATGCTGCTCTTATTGCAGATTGCATTGTTGGTACATTATGATAGACAGCAGGCCACATGGTGGTTTTGGGGTTAGCTCTGTCATCGCACTGCAAGAAGGGCCCTGGTTTGAATCCCAGTTTGACCAAGACATTTCTGTGTGGAAATTGTATGTTCTCTCTCTGTGTTGTTGAGGTGTTCTCTGTTTTGTCTGACTTTCTCCCATAGTCTAAAGATGTCTGCTTAACTTGAGACTTCATATTGGCCTTAGGTCAGACTATGAGTGTAAATGGTTGTTTTTCTCTGTAGTTTTGCCCTGTGATACACTGGTAACCTGTCAAGGATGTACAATACCTTGTTTTTTGTCCAGTGTCAGCTGGGATTGGCTGTAGATCCCCCCACAACCTTTTAAGTATAATGTATAGATAATGGATGGCTAGATGAGTAAATGAATACAGAGCATTTTTGCCTAAAGAAGGATCCCTGCATTTTTTAACCTGAGCTCTATGTTTATAAATGAGGGTTGGTTTTGTGAATTTTGTTTAAAAAAACATTTAGAATTAGTTCAGTACATTGGTTCGGTTGTCAGCCAACATGGCAACAATGGCCACAATGTAATCCTGTGGGGCAACTGTGAAATTCTACATTAAATCCACTAAAAGTGCTTGTTTTCCTCAATAAATCACTGTTTGGTGTGTTACTGAAGCACTGGTGTCACACTGAATTGTCATGAAGACATGGAATCTACTTCAATGATCTCACTGAGATCTCATCTTTTTGTTTCAGCAAATGCACTTTGGTAGGAACTTATATTCCCCAGCCTTTTTTTTTCTACAAAAAATAAATCAAATAAATTGGATTTTGATCATGTTGCTAGGAAACAAGAAGAAGCTATGAGGACAGTCAGTTTCACAAAGCCACTTCACAACTTGCTCACCAGTGTCAGTTGTCAGTCAGTCTGCATAAGCATATCATCAGTGCCACTGTCAGAGAGTCACTGGTTTAATGATAATCCAACACACATATAATAATTCAATATGGCAGTCACTGCACTGAAGTTTAGATCCAGCCACTTGTCATTTGACTGTCACTACACCTGTAAGTGCATGTCACTATGAAGTAATTTATTCTGAAAAGCACTGCAAATGGAGAAAATCACATTACTCTGTGTTTCTGATGCCGTTACTTAACCTTTCTTTGCATCCACATAATTGCCAATCTGTTTTTAGTTTGCTGCTGGAGAAGAAAATTCTCAGGCACTTAACTGTGAGTCAAAAATGTATGATTTGTGTTTAACTACCACACGAATGGGAACGGGTTGGGGGAAGCTGAATAAAAAGAAAAGTCTGTATGATATTTCTTATTGCACAAAATCCATTGATACCAATGTAATAACCACCATTAAATATGAATGGTTTCTTCAAGTGTTGACTTGGTGCTGCAATGTAAATATCTCGGCACCATTCCAGACTATAAACTGTCCTTTGAGCATCATATGGAGGCTGTTTACCACAAAGTTTACTAGCAAATGTACTTTCCTCAAATGTTCTTGAACAATTTTCAGTGTAAGAATGAATGTCATCAGTGGATAAAGTGTGTGCTTGTTGTATAGAACTAACCACTTATGTAGTCATCGACTACAAGAACCGTTAGACTAGCACACAATAAATAAATTGCATGAATCAACTATGAGTGAATTACAAATTCCCTTTTGTTATATTGTAATTAGTCACTACATCTCAATGGATTGAACTAAGATATCCCTGATTACATCAAAGTGGGCGTTTTCTAAATATTGCTGAATATCCTATAGAGCACAGAAACACTCAGTGGAACTAGTTAATGGAGAAGTTCTCTGTTGGGGATGTGATCACTCATTGCTTAGAGCTCTGACAGCTATAACGATTGTAGGGTCTATTAGAAGCCTCCTACTTTTTGATTAGATTTTTTTTAACCACTTCCAAACAAAAGGAACCATAAAAGTGAGAATGGTATAAAGGGTTGCAAATGTTGGCAAAGTATAACTTCTAACCACCATTTCAAAAACTACATTGTTTTCTGTGGAAATTCAATTCCCACCCAAATATTCTATAAAGAATTGCATTATTTGGGTTCTGCCCTAATAAATGAGAGAATATTGCACTATAATCATTTTAGATTTAGAGCTGTGATTACTGCTGCACCACCAATGCCTACAGTAATCCACTGTGTTTTTAACCAGTGTTGTGGCCCACTGGTAGCCATTGGAGGAATGGCTGATTGGAGTCAGATATAAAATGCCTCTATATACCAATTTGAAACATACTGTATATTCTTTAATACTTTGTCATTTATATTTTAATTATATACAGTATGTTGTGTGTTTTCAGTCAATTTGCCAATCATATGAATATTTATTAATAATTGGGAAAACATTTTTTTTTCAATGATATCTGTACACTTCAATGTGGTGCTACATTCTCTTTAACTTACAGAACTTACAGAAGTTTTGCTAAATTTAAACGTCTAAAGTTTGGGATGCTCTGCTTTTGGCCTCTAATGACAACAGTTCTACCAACATATTTAGTCTGTGCTACAGTTAAATATTTCTGATTTGGCTATTTAAGTTAGGAGATAAGACAGGATCATTGGCTGTTTTTATAGATTTTATGTATCTACTGGACCTGCCAGAACTCTGAAGCTAGTAATGCCATTGTGGACAAAGGAAATCTCAGCTATAGAACTGTTGACTCAGAGCAAGAATGTCACTAGTTCAAATCCTGGTTTGCCCAAGGGTCTTTCTGTGTGGAGTTAGCATGTCTTTGCTGTGCGTTTTCTTGGTTTTTCATTACATTTAAACCTTGTGAAAGTGAATGGTTGCTCTTCTCCATATTTTGGCTGCTTCAGTTACCCCAACTTTTGCCCTATGTCAGCTGGCATTGGCTCCAGCACCCTGCCACCCTCATGTGGAGGATAAAGTGGTAGATGATGAATGAATGAATGAATGAATGAATGAATGAATGAATGAATGAATGAATGTATGAATGTATGAATGAATGAGCTGGTACTGATCAGACCACTTTTAGTATTGACAGACCAGGGCCTGCTTGATCTCCACAAAATGTGGGTACAAACACAAACACCCAAAACACTATTTTAAGTGTCATCTTGCAATGGTATATTAATTAAACAACCTCTTGACATGACTTATGAATCGAGTGTAGTAAACAATAATGTTTCCTCTAAGTGTATGTGAGATATTTTTCACATTTATCAAGACTGTCTCTAATAGATGAGCCAAGAGATGCAGAGGTGCTTATGACAGCAGAGGACAGAGGATGCTCTCTCTGTTCCTGGGGAAGTCATTATTTATGCATTAGCGGCATGAAACTAATTGTATTCATCACCACCTCACACGGGACCACAAAGCTGACTTGTCATTTGAATTTAACACACGGAGCCATTTACATATACAGTACCTGCCACAAAAAAGGGACACTGTTGAGATTGATCATGCATGGGTGCGCGGATTGAAATTTCAAAACTGACCGCTGTTTTCTCAATGCTATTTTCCGGTTCCATAGGCTTTATTACTATGATGCATTTTGCACTGAGTTTGAAGTACAATCTGAGTGTCAGAGGATGAAAGAAAAATGTTTATAAGGCACTCATGTGTATACTAACTGAAATATATGACCTAATATAGTGAACAACAGAAATAAAGCATCATATACCCTGGAATTCAAACCGTGCCCATTCACGTCTTCCTTCTTTTATCGTTTTGCTGTTCAGTAGGCCTGAGCAGCATCAACATATTAATGCAGTGGAACATTCCAAAGTGGAAGCCGTTGTTTGCTCAAACAACATAAAACCGGAAAAATAATACAGTGGCAATTTTGGCAAAACAAGTATCACAAACTTGGCAGGCGTGTGTGCAATAACCTTATATCTTCTCCAAACTAGTGGCCCAAAGCTTCATCTGGGCAATGGACTGTGACTGGCAAAGCTCTCTCTGAAAAGAGAGGAGAGAAAAGACAATAGGATGAAATGTGCTGGCAACAGAAGGGAGCAGGGAACAAGTTTGGCTCTGTGCCGCCCTCCCCTCCAATCCCACTTGTATCTCTGTTTTTGTTTTCGCCGTCATTCATGATGCTACACCTACATTTTCACTCCGTTCACACTTGCCTGTAGCACCACAATCTACTCTGAGCAGCTCCGCTCCCCCTTGAACAATCTCATCAGCCAATGACAAGTGTTTTCCCCGATACGTTGTTGTTACAACCACTCTGCTCTGCTGGAGATGAATCCCTTAAACGCTGGATCTAAATGTTGGGCATTTACAGTACAGCAGGCCCTCGCCTCATTGGGTGCCGCCATGCTGATCTGCTCTAGTCAAATCCATCTGACAGTCACTGCCCCAAGGCCTGGTTTCAAGCTGCTACAAAGACTCCCACGCATGCTCTCACTCTCTTAAAAAAAAAAAAAAAAAAAAAAAGTAGAGTAGAGTGCAAAGTAACAAAACAAGTGGTGGCATCAATTTTTAAAGCACTGTCAATTTGAAAGGAGTTTACTTGACAGAGTCTGTAATCTAGCATTTCACCTGACACACCCCAGCAGGACGGGCCAGATAAACTCTGTGTGGATAGGGACGATGTGAGTGGTGCAATAACAGCATCCTCTGAAGAATGGAGTGACTGGTGAGCGTAGTAAATTGCTTTCCCCATGCTCCTTTGGTGGCAAAGACAGTTGTAGAGCATTTGTCGTCGACCTCTGTGACAGAGAAAGAGGCTTTTTATTGGAAGGGACAGAAAAGCTTGGACAAGCTTCAGTTTCCAAAGATGTAGTCAGAGCATGTATAATACCAAATTTAAAACACAACAGAAATTACTTTAGTAAGTAGCTGAATGCTGGACCAGGTAGCAGGCTTCTGTTAGAGGGTGATTAGCGGACCTGTAATTAGTTTGAGTTTATTGTTCCGTGTATTAAAAAGCTCTTAGTGAAACACGGGCTAGAACCCTAAAAAAATATTCAATAACGCATCTTAAAATGTATTCCTTGAAGAGCATAGCAACATTTCTCATACATTTTAATTGACATACAAAGAGAATACAAGCAGTAATGCAGCATTAAGATTCTCAGGATGTCAGTGAGCCACACAATGTACAAATCAGCTTTGAGTTTAGTGTGAATGCACCATAGCACAAACACTTTAAGACTTTAGTACTGCAAAATGCGTACATGCCTGAGGGTTAGTGTATTCCAGCTACCTACACATGCATACTCAACCTCAGAGTACATTGTCGATGATTTCTCACCAGGAATTTGCCCTGGCCCAGGAGTTTTGTGTGTCCTTATATTCTTTGAGCATACAGTGACCTCAGGATTCCACTGAATGTGTACCTGACACGTAGCAATCCACATCCACGTCAGTCAATGTCTGCTTCCACCGACTCCGTTTGTGTCGCTCACTGGCTTCATCGTTATTCCACCAGTCAATTGATCCCACTAAAAATATGAGTGTTCTTGAACACTAGGCTTCAATTCAGTATGAAAGGGACAGGGCACCAGTACAACATTATTATTATTTTTTTTTAGAATAGAAGCCATGTTGAAACCATATTGTATTTCACTTAACTTCATCAACAAATCCAGTGACACTCTTGAAAATCCAGCATTCTCTTCTCGTTCTCCAGTCAGTAAGTGAAACATCTGCTTCTTGTGTTTACAATAAGTTTTTGAATTGCAGCAGGAAATGTCTGTCTCACAGCTCCGGCTGTGCCGCGTGCTGAGGGAACTGTGAAAGAAGCCGGTGGGTGTTGACGGATCAAGCGCACGCAGCAACAGGGGAACGGAGCCGCCGTGCAACACTTATACAGTGTATTCCCCCATGGTTAATGGTGTTTTCTCTTTTGACCAAAAGAGCATGCCATCAACTGGACTGGAAATTGTTGTGCTACAGGGAGCATGTGCAGTATGTGCACACAGTATAGACTCTAGGTGTGCTTGCAATTGTCAAGTAGTGTTCAGTTAAACCATCATGTAAATGTGCAGATGGCAAAATGTACATCACATGGACCCTAAAGGACCTATGCACCATTTCTGATGTGGAGAGTATGACCCAGTCCTTATGCTAAACAAAAAACAAGCCAAAAATATGACTGTGGTTTGTCCATTAACAAGGCAACGTAACTCAAAGCCTAGAGATTTTGAAGACATGACCCTGTCTCCATAGCCATGTAAAATGTAAAATCATTTTATTTTTATTTTTGTATTTTTATATTGAATAACAGTGCTTATTACAATCCTGAAATTAACAATTACTTTTTCCCATGCAGCACATCTGGCTTTCATTCAATCTAGTGTGTAAATGTATTGTTACTGATGGCTCGGGACTCACAGTTGGAGCACTTATGCTCCACCGATCGATATAAAACTCTCCAGGCTGAATCACCAGTGCAAAAGATTAATAACTGCATCATGATGGTTTTTACTCAGCTAAAAAGATCTAAGGCACAAGGCGGTGTGCAGAAACAAAATTCTGAAACAGAAGTAAAGTGACCTCCATGCGTGCTGCTGAGATTATCCGGTGAAGAAAACTTAAAACAAACTAAGATGATTTCATAATCTATCTTGATGTGCTTTGTTTGGTAACATCCTGCTCTGATCTTCACCCCTGAGGATAATCATTACCTCACCTCTGCAAGGATGATTATTTTTTAGGAAAAAAAGAAATAACAAAACAATTAGAAATAATTAAAACGGCAAAACATAAGCGTGTAGGATCATTATTGTGCCCAAGATGGTATTATGTGCTAATATAAAGTGACACTGGGGATACTGAAAACAATATTAAACTCACCGTGGAGCCATAGCCCCACCTAATCCCCACATAATTATCCTTTAGGCTATATTCATCTTATAAGTGATTATCTTATAAAAGTACATTTTCCATAGCACTATTCATACTAACAGGGATGCATGCGACCTTTGGTCTCATATGTGTTCATTTTCTGGAGGAAATACAATCAGGATTCATTTTCCCAAAAGCATGTCATGTCTTTTAAATGTCAGGACATTATGTTATTTTACCATAAACCAAAAGCATTAATCCAACAAATTCAAATAAAAGACAGAGTTGGTGCTCCACTTTGTACTGATTAGATGTTCAAGAAGCTGCACAAGCCAAGCTTGAAACGACTTTAGATATATCATGTTGCTCTTTATTATGTGGTTTAATAACATGTGTTCATAAAATGTCTTCCAATAATAATTTATTACTTCTGTGTTTTCTCTACTATTTGATGGGAAAAAAATGCCTCCCTCTCCAAAAAAGCATTTTTGGAAGTGCTAATTTGTTGTGTCTTCAGTTTGCATGAGCGCTCAATAATCCTTGCTTCAGCCATAAATTAAATGCAGAGGCAAAACTGACTGGAGCCTCCATTGGTTCAATAAATTTCCCAGGCTGAATCCAACATGGGCAGCCTACAAAGAGTAAAATGTTTGGTTGATTAGAAGACGTGGAGCTGAGCAGCAGTTTCCTGAATTCATAAATTTTCTTTGTTTATGCCTTCGCCCAAAAAAGAAAGAAAAAAAATATCATTAATTACAACTAATTACCCTCGCAAGACATTTGAGGCCACAGAGATGATGCAACCCAAGCTGTATTAACCATTCCTTTTGATTCTGGCTTTATTTTTTAAACAACCAGACCCTAGATGTTTGGTGTTCCACAACTTATTATTAATGAATGAGTAACCCCTAATATGTTTGCATAAAAAACTATACCGTGACACTTTTACATCTATAAAATGTAAGTTAGAAAGGGAGTCACAAAATCATGGTGGAAAGAATTAAAAGTATTGTATGCTTTTATACACCCATTCATGGATGAAACGGAATTGTAAATGCAAACAGAGATGAAATACACTGTAGGATTAAATGTTGTTTTGTTTCTCCTGTCTCTTGGGCCAAATATGGCCATGAAGTAAAGACAGAATTTGGAGGTTTTCATCCTGGCTGAAAGCTTGTTGTTCACCTCTGTGGAAAATGTGGCTTACAGAAGTAAGCTGTAATAATACGGCAATACTACAGCAGTAATATGTGCGCCATGAAGGAAAAGTTACATTTCTCATATTAAGGCCAGTAAAAAAAAAAAATAATAATAATTAAATGTGTTGTCTTGATGATGATGTATCATTGTCTGCAGATCCTCTGTTCCGATATATTATAGCTGGGCATCTATGCTATGTAGAAAGGTAGAAAAGATGTAAACAAATAAATCCAGTGTGCAGTAAGTGTTAAATGTCACCCCTCTGTTGTAGGAGTTAATTTTTCATTAAATAATAGTTAAATAGTTCAAAGAGCGTGTTTTAAAGGTTGTGTCACTTTTCAAGACAGTTTTCAGCCAATTACATATTCCTCTCATCTTAAAAGGCTGTTTTATCTATTTTATGAACAATACTGTATTTACATTTTAAGAGGCTGAACTTTGCATGTCAGTGTCTAGTTAAGTAACACATTTATCCAGAGCTGTGCTGCCATCTAGCAGGCTTTCATTCTTGTTAAATAGATGGACTACATCTTCACAGAGGAACCCTTAAGTACCCATTATAGGCCTTTGTATCAGGATGGGGGACAATTATTTCTGGAGCCCCCTGCTGAGCACATATTTCACCAAGTGAATGCTGTAGGTTTGATGTGGATACATACTGTATATCATGTTTTTATAAATAGATGTTTAGGCAGGGATACATCACGTTGACTTCAAAGAGCAAACAAATTGCACTGAGCACTGATGGAAACAGCAGCCTTTTAGCATGTATGTTCTGAATGCATATAACATGCATCTTACAATAACTCTCTCCACAAACTAGCAGGTGGCGCTAGTTTGTATTCATAATGTAAAACGGGGAACTGGAAGACCCCCAGTTGTAATTGTAGTTTGTTTTTTTGTTGTTTGGTGCCTTCTGTTATTCACTTCTAATGCCGAAATTCAAAGACTCAGTAATTTCTTTTTCACCAATAGCCTCTGCTGCATATTTATCATGGTGCATCACCCAAAATGTTGCTTAACTTTTGCCAGTGAGGACCAGTGAGTGTGCAGACAACATAGCCTTGCTTTATCTCTATATTTTTTTTAATAAAGGCCTGCATTGTCACTGCATATGATCAAGTAGCATCCAGTCATAATGTCTCCAGAATTGAGAGGCAGTCGTCACCTGCTACCAGGCTCCTATTGGACAATGCCAGCTGTTGATCTCACAGGTCTCCACTTATATAGTGTGTGCCATACTTTTTCATCTATTTTCCTCTACGGGGAAACATAATTTCAAAACCTGACCTCATGTTCTATTGACCAAACTAGTGATTGAGGGAAATGTTTACTGGCATATAAACCAAGTGAGAAGTAGACTCATTTAGCTCTACACTTCCATTCAAACACAGTTCTTTTTTGCAACCAGCAGGGCCACCCCCAAGTGGCTATTTAATATATTTGCACTTCCTCATTGGCTTCAGAAGGGAACCTGAAAGATTATGACATAAACATGAACCAGCCTTTCATACTTTACATTTACATATATATATATATATATATATATATATATATATTTCCAATGGCATATCTTCAGAATTAGCATCCACTGTATATCATCTTAATGTAATTGGTGAAGCAGCACAGTAGAGCTCTGTGCAGCATTTGGCCTGTTTATTTGCAGTAGATGTAGCTGGTTGGTGGATGTAGAGTAACTAGCTGTTTAGACTGTTGATGAGCTCTGCAGAGGCTGGTGCCATGTGATTGGCTACAAGGAGGGGGGATCTGAGACAGGCTCACTGACATGAAAAGTAAATTATGGTGAAAAAAGAAGCAGGCTCTTGACAGAAAATGGAATAAAGTGAAATAACATTTCATTTGCATGATTATTTTTTTATTCATAATGTCTTATTCATTTCATAATGAACACTTAGGGGTCCAATATTTAGCTGGAACATTGAACAATTAAATATGCCTGCCTGCAGGACAGTTAAATTCCCATGTTCTGTCCTCTCAGTGAGCACACTGACAATAGAGGAAGAATGTTCCAGAGTAAGGTCAAAGGCAGCCATCAGGCACCTGCCTGTGCTTTTGTTCTTTTGAGATACTTAACTTTCTCATTTTGACGCATTACCACCTTGTTTCCCTACTTAAAAAATAGAGAGAAACACATTTTCTCGTTGTTCTTTTCCTCCTTGATTTCAGAGAGTCCACACTATAACCCTTGGTCTTGTTTCATTAAAGCAGTGTGAATGTGCTTGATGAGGCAGAGACATCGAGGGTAATTGATCATCTCTATGTCCCGGGTACAGTCACATGTTTGCCGAGTGAGAAGAGAGGAACCACAGCGCCTCATTGTCAGGAAAAAAACTGGGAAGAAGAGGCAATAGAACTGCTGATAAGAGATTGTCTGCTCTCATTTGCCTTGCCAGCTCAATTGTAGGATGTGTCTGTGTGTGGTGCACAAGGGGAGCTCAGTGGTGACTGAAGGAGGTCTGGATTCTTATCTGTTAAAGAGAAAGGAAGCGTAGAGTTTCACCCCTGTCAGCAGGTTTCCGCAGCAGACAGCAGGTGGGGCAGAGTGCTGTCGTCGGCTTTGAGCCTGACGGGCTCTTGTCTTCTCATAACGTGTGATAGAAAGTTAACTTGCTCAGTCTCCACCACCTCAGTCTTGATCCAGACCGAGGTTCAGTCGACATTATGAATAAAACAAGGAAAGTATTATTTGCCCAAGGAGATGGGCAAGACTAATGTGATACCCACATTTTTAGAGGCGAATGGCTGATAAATTACAGGTGACTGGTCAGAGTTTTACTCCCCGGCATTGACTTTTGCTAAAACATGTGAAAATTTGTCACAGGCAGTTTAAATGATTACTATTCAAACTATGTGGGTGGTGAAATATGATATGTTCTCTCTTCTGTGCTGGTTTGATTTATTCTGTGGAGGAGCGGCTGATTAAAATGAAAAGTCACTGACCCCCCACCCCCCACCCCGAAAAAAAGGAAAAACTGTGCCTTATTAATGACATCTAGAGTTTCTAAAACTGGATGCATTAATAAAAATGAAAGAAAATATCTGAGATGTGTGTGGTGTGTGTGTGTGTGTAGTATACATATGCATGCAGATATCTGCCTCCTTGACATCGTATGCACCCAGCGGGGAGGGTAATGGGTGAGGAAAAAGATGTAGGCTTATTGACATATTGATTTCAAGGCCTCACTGTGGGGGAAATGCTATGCATTCTCTAAATTATACGGACTAAAGAGTAATCTTCCAATTTAAAGTGCTGGAGAGTGCTGTAAATAGATTTGAGAGAGAAAGAAACCGATTTTAGCTTTAGGCTGAGCATTACATTTTGGGTATTATTTGGGCTGATATGTGCAGCAGCCTCGGTCACTGCCCACATGGATAATTTCTAAAGTGGAAAGCACAGAGAGCACCTCATTCTCGGCTAATTTCCTTTGTGTTTGTATATGACTCTTATTGTTGTGCAGTCGCTGCTGAGTTACAGAGTCAAGCAAATGGAAAAAAAGTCCAGTGTGGAGGGCAAACACTAAATCCTTATTTTATGACTTTACCGAATTGCATTTTCATCAGACTGAGCTGTGTGGTCGTGAAATGTTCAGTCACTATGTGTATTAGTAATCAATATGACAGAACAACAAATAAAGATATTTATTTGCTTGTGCAGTGAAGCTGCAGATAATGATTCTATCTGTGCCTTCTGTAGCTTTGGCAGTGCATATTTGTTTTAATTGCAAAAACAAAAACATTGATGCATGTTTTAATCCATAATCCATTAACCAGTCATTAATTTATTTATTTTTTCCGGGCTGTCTTCAGTGAAGCTACACTCTGAAAACCTAAATACAGCTCGTGGAAATGCAGACTACACAGGCAACTACCATGAAAAGTTTGGAAATATTTCTTCCCGTTTAGCAGATTAATTTTTTTAGGACACTCCCTGTTGTGTTTACTTTGTTTCATCTATAACTGTCCACTAAGCATAGCCAGGGAATTGCAACACACTATGCTCAATCTCATTGGCCTCTGAATAATAAATATTTGTAATGCTGGTAATACACTAGATGATCTGTCTTCATAACTTCAGTTAAAAAAAAAAAAAAAGGTCCCCCAAGACCCCATTTGTTTGGCAACACAGAACACACTGCCATTTAGAAACTCATGGTAAACAAACAATCTGACAAACAACCAGGATCACTGGTAGCAAACCCCTGTGAAAGTCATCCCAGTTCAAGCGGATAATTGAGATTGCAGATAATTTAGATGAATAAACCTGAATTATTAAATTAGTAAAAAAAAAAAGTAAGAAATTTGTCAACGACCTGTGTGTCCAATCAAATCCAAATAAATCTCAAGTCAGGAGTGACTTATAAACAGCAATATTTTAGTGACTTAATCACATAAACCTATTATCATGAATATAATTGCATGAAGGTGGCTGCTGTAAACAGACGCGCATTCATGATTTATTTTGACATAAATTCCTTAAAATGTTTTAATTGATGCTGAGCGATGACTTGCACTCCATGCTCAAATTAGGCTGAAAGGTGCAACTGAAATTAAACAGTATTTGCAGCATATGTTTCCTATTTACATGCCCCCCTTTAGCTATTCAAGTACCACGGGATTACTTCTCATTCGAATTCAAAATCATGAAGAAAAGACGAGCGAGAGCAGCAAGTAACAAGCTTTAATTTAGGCACACTCGGCTTCACTCAGGAGACACCACTTGCGGCAGAAAATGTGGTGCGCAAGCATGAGAGTTGTGATAAACCATCTGCACAACTCTCACCCACTGTGTCTCCTCACTCGGTCTCTCTTTGTGCTCCTCCGCTCCCTCTGAGCACTGAGTCTGGCGTGTGATGCTTCGCCAGCTCCATGTGATTGCTCAAATCAGATCCAGGCACAGCCAGATGTGACCCTCAACCCCTTGTGCACGGTGTCATCACAAGATGCTGGCAAAAGGCCTCAGCTGAGCATCTTGTGGGAGAGATGGCTGAAGTTTGGACTTTGCCTTTTTCTTTTTGTTTTACCTTGAAAATAATAATATTTTTTATTTGTTACATTGTCAAATTAGTTAACACAATGCAGATTAAGCCAGATTATCATGTCATGTCTGTGTTTCTCAGTATAGTGGTGTTTAGATCACATGTTGCCTTTCATTACCCAATTTGTAATGGAAACCTGATTACTAAGCACTGTAGCTATACAGTAAGCTTGATTTGAAAATATTGCCAATTATAACTGAAATATGGATAATTTACCCCAATTGTTCAGACCTTACTCTGATGAGTATAGTATATTCAACTCACAACAAGTCTCCTCAATAACAAAGGGATCTCTTGAGTTTTTTCCTGGTGATCCATCCATTCTCAGGTGTATGAAAACCCAACTAATGACCTTTTGGAGTCTGATATTCTGACCTTTGATAAGTTTACCCATGAGGAGCATCCGTCTACTGTTTGAATGCTTGTGCAAAGATCCATCAACCCTCTGTTTCCTCAGGATGAAACCTTATAGCATCTGGATGCTTCACCCGAGACAATGGACATGATTATTCTGATAAAAGGAACAAACTGTACAAAAATCCTGCAAATAACCTGAACAGGTTTTCCCATGACAGCAGTGATGAGATTGCTTATTCACAAGTTCACCGGCTTCATAAATTTGCAACCGAGCATCTGTCAGAGTCATTAATATGGCTTTCATCTGCATATTTTAATAAGAAGGTGGAAGTGCCTTGATGTTTCTGCCATGGTCATCCACTTCACAGTCCCACCAAAACATGCAGCATGAATTAGTTTATGATTAAGTGGTTTGTTTTTCATATTTACTCAGCACAGAATGAACAAACAGGATTTAAATAATTTCATCAAATTCACTTTACTTTACCCTTAAAAGTACTATTTCAATATAAATTAATATCCTTTACATTCAGACCACTGTCAAATTAGTCCCCACAATGATGAATTAGCCTATCAGCTACATTCAACTCCCTGTGTTTCTCAATATAGTTATGATTTGAATTTGGGTCTCTGGTGACACAGAATGATGGAAGGAAGGTACAGTAGAAGATACAGTACACTAGTAAAGGGAGACGGCTGTGAACTTTATCCCTGGTTCTCTAAAACTACGAGTGAGGTGAAACGAAGGTTGAAATAGAACTTTAGGTTAAGTTTAATACTGAAAACAATGTTTCAAATGCTCAGAAAGTTGCAAAGACTGGTCTGAGGCGTGGGGTAGGTGGCAACAGAAGTTACAAACTGGAGTGTTAAGTTTGAAATCTGGAATGGCCCAAGTGTGTGCATCGTTTTAACATATACTACATGATACAAACCATAAATATGAGTTGTTTGCAAGCTGTTTTGATCAATAACTAAGCCCATTCTTCATAACCGTCACTACAACTGTCATAGATTTCTATGTTTGCACAGCAAATATGGAGAGAGAGAGATGTGGCCAGAAACCAGTAAATTGTCACTGGCAGATATTATCAGGTCTAACTGATGAAGCTAGGTTTGTTTTGGACCCAAACAAAGACACAGACACAGACGTGGCCGATGATGGTTCGCTTCATGTGGAGTGAAGTGAAGTGGAGCAGTTACAATGATGGAGACGCGGCTGACTGTAGCTCAGGACATGCAAGCTGAGGAGTGAGGTGAAGGTGAACACCATCGCTGCAGAGTGAAGTGGGTGAAAGATGGTGAAGACGAGCACACAGCTGAGAAAGACAAGAATTTGTAGTATTATGCAGATATTTGGTGTGGGTCAATGCTTTTTGCTGTAAGGAGGGCCCAATTCATTTACTCTAGAGGAGGCAAGAATCAAGCACTGAAGCTCCTTTCATTTGCATTTATAGAATAGGAGCATCTCATATCCTGGCTGCCATGTCCAGGTTATTTCACTCAATCATAAAACTTCCAAAATAAGATACGTGGACAACACAACACAAGAAAAGCAAGAATTACAGCCACAGTTGTAAATATAAATGGATAAAACCAGCTATATAAGCCATAATCAGGCTGAATCTTTTTTTGTCAGTGTAACAAAAAAGCTGACTAAAATATGCACTCTTAAGCTATTTACATTATAATATGCATGATTTCATTTTATTGCTAAGAGTAAGGCTGCAAGTGCATAAAAAGCATGAAAATTAAGGAGCAACATTATTTTTTTATATAAACTTTTTGTATGAAGAAGCAGTTTTGTGTTAAACACATGAGAATTTATGTGAGGAAATGTTTATAGTTGACAGTTATTTACTGTACTACGTGTGTCATTTGTCTTAAATGCAAACAAATACAAGTGGAATGCTCGGTCAAGGACAAAATATTCTACTGTCATGCGTTGACAGAGGCAGGTTCAGTTAAAGTTTTTAAGTAGTCAAATGGAATAACATTATTATTTTCCATATTCTTTAGAACTGACTTGACTTACCCATAATAATTACAGTAGCTCCGACATTTTCAGGTTTTTTGTACATTATTTCAGGAAGACACGATGGCACTTTTATTTTTCCCATCGAAATCCGCTCTCACTCTGGGGACCAGCATTGGTGGAAGAATGTGAGAGAGCGTTACATATTGATTTTGGTTCTCACATATGTACAGGGCAGATAAACCAGACTGAGCAGAGATTTATATATGAAACCAATATGAAATGTACCAATGTACTGTGTGGAGATGGCCACTTCATCAGCCAGTAATTAAATGTGAAGCATAAGTGTACAGTATCCACCTTCATCCATCTTCTTTAAACTCTGGTCAGGTGCATCCATAAATAACAAAATCCAATAAAGTTTTTTTTTTTTTTTTTTTTTAATTCTTTATTTTATTTATTTATGTATTTATTGTCAGTGTTTTAGCTTACCATCAATTCTTGGACATGATACTGACCACATTAGCAGTTCAACAATGACCTAATATATGAATATGCACTTCATTTGATGTTTTTATTCTGAAAAGTTGGCCACATGAAAACTAATTATGACATAAACCCGACCAATTAGCCTGTCAGCGTTTGCCAAATGCCCAAATCAGAAAATTCTCATTGCATAAACTACTCACACACTAATCCCGAGGATCCCTGTGTTCTCTGTGAGGGGGTTAGGAGGCTCTCCAATGCCATATGTTGTGTATCATCACCTTAACCAGAGGCATGTGTCTAATGGTGTGTGTGTGTGTGTGTGTGTGTGTGTGTGTGTGTGTGTGTGTGTGTCTGCAAGGTGTGTTGGTTTGCTGGAGTGTGTACATGTGGCATGGGTGTAGGATGATATTTGGTGGATATGATATTTAAAGGCTGAGACAGCGACGTGGAACAGGTGGTCTGTTAATGACTCGCTCATGGCTTGCTTATGCTAGTTACTTTGAGGATGGAAGGAAGTGTTCCCACCATTCCCTTTATCCTGCCGTCGCCAAACTCCCTGACACCAGGTCCACATTGGATGCAAGTGCGGTGTGTTATGGCAGCAGCACTGATCTGCTGCATCTCTCACACGGGACTGCGGTTGATGTGCTTCCTGTGCACCTGCTGCTGTAAAGCCTCTGCTATGTTTGTTCTAGAGCCGGGGGTCTCCAACTCAAATGACCTGGGGGCCATTGGGCATCTAGTCTGGTCGGAAGGGGGCCAGTCATATGAGGAAAAAAGCCCAAAAAAACCAAAAAACTGTTTAGTCGGGGCAGGCGATAGTAAATTAAAATTACATCACAAATTTCCATAATGATATAGCAATAAAAGAATTGGTACAGAATTTCAAAATAAAAGTTTGTTTTGATATGGAGTGATACTGTGTATATAGTTCTGACAAAAAAAACCTAATTTACAGTGCTATATTCATCTATAAATACAAAAAGATAGTCAGACATTTAAGCTTGATATACAGTGGTGGGCCAATCAATTAAAATTGATTCACAAGTTTGAGGGCCCCTGCACTAGAGCCATGCTTCTCAAAGTGTGGTACGTGTACCGCCAGTCATACACAACCTTCCTCTGGTGGTATTTGGAGGAAAATCAGCGTTTGTGATCGGAGTGGAGCTGAGGAATTTTGGACTGGAGTGTGTAGAAAATGAAACAAATAACAAAATAATGATGATAATAATAATCATAATAAGTTAAATAATATTAGAGTCACCTTATCTCTTTATCCATCTTAATCTATTTTCACTATACCAGTGTCTGAAGAGAAGGAGAGTAAAGAGAGAGTAAATTATCTTATTGGGAATAAATTAATTAATCTGCCTCCTGTGAAAAGTCTGTAGCTGACTTTGCTCAGCCTGTTTACACCACTGTATTTTAATGTTGGCAATAATTGTGTTACTTCAAGAGCTTAATATTTTCACAGGTGGTACTTGATATAAAACAATGCTCTAGAGTTTGCCTTCGAAAAACATACACACTATATTTTCCTTTGCCTTCAGCTGAATACCAGGACTCCTCAGTATGAAGCTGCGCACCAGTCACCTATATTCACAATAAAGCTTTGTTTAAAAAAAAAAAAAAAAAAAAAATAGAATCAGGGAAGTGCAACTATAGAGTGATTTTACTTAGAAACAGGAATAGGACATGTTGTGTCTTCTGACATATGCTACAGATTATTGCTGTTAGATGTATGTAACTCACGTAAAAAAAAAAGAATTAAGCAGGTGGTGTGTTTCCATAAAAAGGTGCCACATGGCTCACACATGAGATGCATGTCTCACACACAGAGTGCCGCGTGCCCGATTTCATTAGTTAACATGTGTGACGAAATGAAAAGTAAGACATTGCACATGCATCGCAGTGTGAACCCCAGCCCAAGAGTGCTGCTGTGGCTGTGAATGCTAACTGACTAAGGCTAAACCTGCACCCTATAGGCTTTCATCTACATGCAAATCTCTTTGATGTGCTGTCTTGGGAGAAGCAGAAAGGTATTATTCAGTCAACCACAGAGCTCATTGCTTATGGCCAAGGTGACTGCACCTGGGCGAGGTGAAACGTTGCCTCAGCATCCTATGAACTTGGCGGGTGAGAGAGCTGTTTGTCACAGTTGATCAGCTTGCAATTCAATATGATTGATCCGGACAGGAAATCTTTAAGTTGCTCATGCATGGATGGAGAAGGGGAGACGGTGGCACATCAAAGCGTAAGGGATGCAGATTGTTCATGCATGCTAACGTGGCAGCCAAGGTCAGGAGTTGCTAAGTGACTGCTCCCAATCCAGCCACTGAAAATGAAAGTGGACATTGATTTAATGCTACTGTTAAGTGCTACTCTGATGTTACAATAGGGCAGGTTTGAAAATGTTTCTGCTAAAATAAAGAAACCTGACCAGTATCTGTGAGAGCTTCTTGGTTTACTGGATGAAATAAATATACTAGGAATAAGTATGTTTGTACAAGCATATCAAAAACTTTTATTTTTTATTTTTGTTTTATTTTTAAAGGAGCCTGAATGGACATGCACTTTATGTTTTGAAGCTGAGGCTGAGTGTACAAATTAAGAGGAATGGCTATGCCCACCAATACATAAACCAATGAAGAAGTAGAAGGAAATGGCAGACAAGAGAGAGAGAGAGAGAAAAAGTGGAAGTAATTGTGAAAGAGGGTTTACATCTTTTCTGGTATACCAGGGCCACCATAGTTCCCCAACAACCTTGGGGGAAGGGATGGGTGAACAGAGTCCATGTGAGTCCAGGCACAATATTAGACTTTGTGCCGATATCCTTGTTCCGATAAACTATACAGATACATATACTGTACATCTTTCCCTGTGGCAGACAAGGGGTTCTTTCGTCTTTTCTGTACCAAATTACTGTCACTGTGCAAAATAAATAAACAAAAAAAAAAAAAAATCATTGGAGAGGACGCCAGCATAGAAGTCAGGATCGCAGCAGCCACTTTAGCCTACTGCTTTACTCATTGGTCCTGTCAGCAAACATTGGTGTGTTTGCAGATAATACAATTTAAAGTCAATATCATCTGATACTGATATCACGCTGATAATATTGTCCATCCCTACAAATTATTACACACTGGTCTTTTAACAAAATTGTCTATGAAAAATACAATGTTTCTATTTTCTACACGTTGTCTGTTTCTACATGTATCTATTACCAACTAAAGAAATTTATAATAGATTTTTAATTGAATGTTTCATTATTTTGAAGAACCAATTGCAAATGCCAAGTATAAACTAGGAAAACTAGAAGGAAAACTAGAATTAGATTAGAATAAATCTAAGAAAAAAATACTAATACAGGTGAAAGAGGCTCAGTTTTATCTTAGTATAAATAACATACATTATAAAGAACTGTCACCTTGTCTAGGCACACATTCAAATGTCAGCTGAAAACTGAAATACTTTCCAGTAAATGTTTTCAATTTTCACTTTTTAAATTTGCTCTTTAAAGACTAAATTAAATCCATATCCTACAATAACATGACAAATTGTGCACCATCTTCAAATGTGACACCATCAATCAGCCTGGGAAGAGATTAAGCTGCTTTGGCTCTAACTGTCAACCTCGCTGTTCCATCAGGAAATGCTGTGATGAAAAAGGTAATAATTAACATTTTATTTGAACCAATGACCTACTGTGACAGTAGTTAATGAATAATGGATTAAAATTGTTTTAACTTTCTTTTGCTTTGTGGTTTGAATTTTCCACAATTGGTTTTGCAACACTTGTCTTCAATCTAATCACGCAAGGGTTCTGTTCCTGATATGAAAAAAAGCAGCGTGTGTGTGTGTGTGCGTGCATGCGTGTGTGTGTATCTGAGCGTGTTGGAGGGGAATGGTGGCAAGGTTAACAATTTGCATTTTGAATGTTTTCTTTCCCTGGCGAGTTTTTATTATTAACCATAAATGAAGAGATTGTGGTTAAAGCTGGGGAATGAAACAGGCCTATATTTGCCATGACCAGACGCTATTGATGCATTCATTACTTTTCAGATACCCATGATAATAAACACGGAGCACTGTACTTACGAAAGGCCTCGATTGCACAGTTGGGGTTTATATTGTTTCAATCAGCACCAATTCAGTAGAGTAAACAAAAAGGTTTGTGCCTGTGATTGGATTGTTTTAAAGCATTATATTTGAGGGTTTTTAATATGATGGTGGGTTTTGTTCATGTGGAGCAGTGGTTCTAAAACTTGAGTGGATGCTGCTGAGCCCGAGGGTTCTCTCTGCTCCCTCTGCAGGCCCAGCAAAGCCCACTATGTGCAGTGGTTCAGGACAATCAGCAGTGCATAATTCACTTTTATTTGTTGATCCTTTGGGTAATATTTAACATATGTGCGCATCAATTAACATTCTCATCCTTGTCTTTTATTTTACCTGCCCTTGAACCCATCTTCAGGACCCTTCATCCCTGAACACGGAGCTTCCCGAATTGAGTGTTAGTTGTGCCTTTGTTGAGGAGGCCAAAAGGGTTTTATTTCATATCATGCTCCATAAAGCAGCACTAAACCTGGAAAGGCGAGCAATCAGGACTTGAACACATTGTGGGCCGCGGGGACTCACCAACATGGCTGCACCTCCAACTCCCCAGGATTGGAGGCAAGTATTAAATCAAAGATGGGGGAGCTGGCTATACGCGAGGCCTGAGATTAGTGCTGGAGAAATGATTTCATGCTAATTGGAAAAGGAAACCCTACGACACCATATAAGCACAAAACCCATTATGCGGCATCATGGTGAGAGAGGGTGGAAGAAATTGAAAATGTGATGAATACAAATGACACCAGAGTTTAAAAGTGAGTGGGCTGAACTTCTGATGGACGGATCAGCGTAAGACGGGATGAAAAGTATTCAAAGTGCAAATCGCAAAGTTACTCCCAAGAAGCCTGACTTGAAAAAGGGATATTACGTGGAAGTGAGGGTTAATGTGAGTTGACCCATTAGCCGAGAAATAAAGGTTGGTCCACTAAAATCAGTGGCTGTACCCCATCTGTGCCAAAATTACAGTACCTGACACACAAAATGAGCAGATTTTGTGATCATGCTCTGAAAGGCCTCTCTCTGTGAAAAGGAGTAGATATAATGTAGTGGAAGGGGAGTAAGAGCCACGAGATCCCAGGCAGAGAAATAGAAAACCATGACGACAGTGTGGCGGCGAGTAATGGGCAGAGGTTTGGCTGAAAGGTTGGGGCTGTACAGTTAATTCAAGCTGACAGGGCATGGGGAATAAAAATGGGTTTTTCCTTTACACTAAAGCAGAGGGCCTGCACTGTCCAATCTCTTTGAATGAGTGGGGTATGCACCCCCTCCCCTCTTAACTGGTGATACAAGATCCAAGGGGAGGTGCTTTAATGAAGGTGAAAAGTTGCAATGTTTTCTGAGTGGACAGTCTCAAGGGCAGCTGGCAAGAGATTAGACAATGTTATTAGAAAGCAATTGGCTGTACCTTCCACTCATAATCCTCCCACATGGTAAAGTGTGTGTGTGTCAGTGAGTGCTCCTAACCTGATGCTATCAGAGACATCACATTCCCTGGACTATGAAAAATGTCCCTTTCTCTTATGCACAGGTAAACGCTTTGTTTCTTTGTTTGACACTCAGGCTCACCTCAGTACAACTGACAGGCGATGAATACATCCTGTCCAAACACTGTATATCTCAAGCACATACAAAGACCCGTGCACACTGAACCCTTTCAAACCTGGTATTAACCCGAGTGAGATGATTGCAAGTAGACAGCACTAAGCACAGGTCTGAAGCAGCCAGTGCATCCTGACTGTGTCTCAGCCTCTGATCACAAAAATCACGTTTTAAAGTGGTTTGAATGCATTTGACCGCATTGTTGAGGACTTATTAGAGACTCAGTTGATGTCCTCTGACCTGCTACAGTTCATTAACACTGATCTGATTTCTTTTATGGTTAAACTCTCGTTTCATGTTACAGGAGCACAAGTAGAGCTTTGATTCTCTCAGCTCTTCTTTCTCTCTCTCTCTCTGTGTGTGTGTCATTTGCACCACAACAGACACAGATGCACACACACACACATGCAGACATTCGTTAAAGACATATCAGTTTTGCAAACATACATGTGTATATCAGCATATAGCATGTGGTGATGGGAGTTCCAGTCGCAAACAGTCACTAAAGACGCATAAAAGATGCATGTTAATGAATGGTATAAACAGTTCTACTAAACACTGTGCAACTGTGATTGGATTTCTCAGGATGGATATTAATACAGTGTCTGAACTAGGGCTGCTGTGGTCTCATTACTTTAATTACTGTGTTTTACATTTAGATATATGCTAAAATGTTTGGACATAAGTCTGACTCAGTAAAAATTGAGACAAAAAAGGTTTTTGTCATAAGAAATTAAACTTTTATGGAACAACAGCTACTACTATTGTGACTGCACTTAATGAAAATATTTATACTTTTAGAGATAGATTAAATCTGACAGATCACAACAAAAACATTTGGATATTGTGTGCCTGGCATGTGCTCCTTTTGTGTTCTGAGTGTCTTGTTTTTTCCCAGCAGTTTGTAGACACACACGTCTGCTTGAATCCATGTTTTTTTTTCCTCCATTATTCCCATTTGATATCCACATGATCTCGCCACTTTTCCCCCCTTCATGGTTTTTCTTAGGAATTTTGAAGTAGGTTCTACTGTTGTTGTGTGATGTGTCTCCACATGATCAACTTTTAATAGCATATTTGTGTGAACTGTGACAAGTTTTGTATTCCACACAGAGAACAGTCTAGCCAACACATATTTCTGTTATTCAATTAATGTCAGACTTGTGATGGATAGTGTTCAGACCACAGATGGGACAAAGGTCTAATGATGTTAGCCCCAAAATATGTTTAACTTTCTGTCTCTCTCTTGCGAGTGAAGTGATATTGCAAACTATTTTTGCTACCACACAGATATTGCATGTATTAAATTACAGGGCTGACAAAAATAGAACAGAAACATTCACACTGCAGGGACATGTAATTCAGGGGGCACTAGGGTATTCCAACACTTTACCACTATTTATATTAGTGGCATGCAGTTGATGTAACAGTTTAATAAAACAGGGCTGTAACTGCAAAGTAAGTTTTAATATCCACCACAGAAAAGTGATGGCGTTGGTATTTTTTGAGGTCTATTTTTTGGTTGAAAACGATGCATTTGCATCTCAAGATTCCCATAACCATGACTTTAAACAAGCAAACAAAAATATTGCATGTACAGCAAATGTACATATTCCCTATCATCATTTGTTGTTTAAACTTGCCATCACAAAAGGTTTATCTGGTCAGCAACCTTGGCGTAATGATAATTTTATCTCCCACCCAATAATTGGGATGCTTTGCACCAGTCTCTGAGAACACACTCACCCGAAACTCTCACTTCCTATTTGAACATATCCTATCATTTTTGGACAGTACGTGAAGTATTAGTGTTCATATTTTGTGGGAATGAAGAAAATGTAAATATTAAAGCTCCAGGGCGGAACTTTTATGGCCCCCCTGTGGATTTCTGAGGAATTACAAAAACAGTGCTGTCTCTTTGACCCTTTGGTCTATGCTATGAGGTTCACATAAAGTATATTACTATCCATTTTTAACTTTACCTTTTACCTGTGATATTTATCATTTTTACCATGCTAAACTGTGTGTGTAGGTGTGCATGCCGCATCAGGAAATGTATAAATCAACTGTCCACCACACTACTGTAACTCTGATGTTGAGCGTCTTCCTCTCCTCCTCTCTCTTGATGACACTGTGCCTAACAACATTTAAAAATTCAATAAAAACACCACAGCTGATGATCAGTCCTCATCTATAATGAAGCACAACTTTGTGGAAACAGTGATAATTATAAGAAATTTATAAGAGCTACTGCACAGGGAAATGACTGGCCATGATTGCAGCAAGCATAAAACCATGCTTTATTGCCTTTTATAAAGAATTCATGCTCAGTGGGTAATGTGCTCAGAATGTCTCATGACAGCAGTGTGACTGATCAGAGTTATAAAACCCCAAAAGGGCGAATGGTGAATAATTCTCAGGGGTAACTGGTAGCCTACTGTTTCAACATCATGATTTGTAACTTTGAAGGCATATTCCCGTGTTGAAATGCTTTGAAGAATACATGAGAAATCCAGTTTTATCGAAAGCTTGAAACTTTCATTTTGCCTCATTCATTCTGACAAAAAACATGACAGTGTAACAAACATCATCATCTCCAGGTTATTGTCCTTTTTATGATGACTATAAAGTCAAACTGACCCACATTTTCTCCACTGACTGAATGCTGGATGAGAGTGTATCTCATTTGTATAAGTTGAAAATTTCCCAAATTAGCATTTAAATTAAGTTGCACTTTCAGTTTTATAATGGAGAAAAATTATTCAGCATCAAATCAAGTGTAACACTTACTGTTCCATCCAGGAACACTTTGTGATGTGGACTTATAATTTTCTTATGATCTTATTATTGTGTATTTTTATTGTGTATTATTGTGTAAGAGAGTTCTTTGAAAATCTGTGGCTTTCAGGCCCTTGCAGCAGCAATATCTGGTTATTGTGACACAAACTACGCTTAAAGCAATCGTATTGAAAAGCTTCATTTGACTCTGACTCGTAGAGCACTTGCTATTCTCCTAATAGTAGTATTTTAGCACTTTTGTTGTCATTCACTTCAAATGCAGAACTTTTAGTTTTACTAACTCACAGATTGTTTTTAAAGCTATTTATTATTATAAATTTGGATTAATTTTCTTTTTTTTTTAAATAATTGATGATAAGGGGACATCATTTGACTGACCAAAAATAAGATTGATATTAATATTTGTCATACATCAAGGCTATTAAGAAATGAAAGAAGTAAAAATAGTCAATAATAAGGATAGATGGAGACTTGTGGTGCTTTTCCATTATACAGTTCTAGCACTACTTGGCTCGACTCTACTTGGTTTGGTATCAGGAACATTGTTTTCCATCACTATAGTTCCTCTTCATCGTGGGCAAAGTCGTCATAGCACGGCGCACACAAACTGGTGACAAGCAAAGCAGTTCTTTTCAATGTACTGAATTATTAGTATCAGTTCATTAAAAAGATTAGTTCAGTGAATCGTTCAGTACTTCCTGCATAAGCGGAGCACAGACTCAGTCTGGCACTGTCACTGAACTGAAATACGGCTGAACAGGTGGTCATGCGCCTCACGATCACTGGCTTTCAGCCGTGCTGTCACTAAATACACCAGACTACTCTGTTAAATATAGAGATTTTAGAAATGTCCTCGCTAAATGTTGCAGATTCACAAAGGTTTTCAGGATTTTTAAGTCTTTTTAACTGATCTACAGTTCGGCATCCTTCGGTTTGATTCTTGTATCAGACAGCGTGGTCGTGACTCTTCCAGTGACGACACTCACTGCTGTCAATCAAAGTGAAGCAACTGAGCCACAATGCAGTTCAGCAATGACTGACACCGCTCCATTCAATGTGAAGGAGAAGTCTTTCAGTTGACGCCTCAACTCCATACATGAGTCGGCATTCTAAAAACTAAGTCTCTTTTATGGAGACCCTTATATAACAAATATTAGGTCTGTTTTCTTTCCAGATTGCACAGTCGGTGTAGCTCTGCCAAGATTGAGATAAACTTCCCTAATCCTGCTGTGCACAAAGCTCATTGTGTATACTCATCCAAGAGGAATCAAAGCTGGGATTGATGCAAAAGAGGCTTTTTCTTTCTCTGGTTTAAGTATCTGAATACCTCTATGAGATTCCAGCCTTTTTGTTTTTCATCGTGAAGTTGAGCGAGGATTAATGTCATGCAGATTTAGTTTTCCCTACCAAAAAAATGTTGTAGTTTCAAATGTTCGAGAGAGGCTGAGAAGACGGCTCATTTTCTTCTGTTACCATCCCACCTCAAATGTGAGTTTAAAAATGTTAAAGCTACTGTACTTCAGGCAACAACTGCTAGGAGGCCTAGCAGCCACAAGGGGTGCACATGCCAGCGCAAGTTTAATTCTGGGCAAACATGGGGGGGGGGCTCAGGTGTAAAATTAATGTCAAATCAAATATGTGAATCATAAAGTGGATGCGATAGCAGGGTGACCTGTCAAGGGTCTACCCTTCCTCTCAGCTAGTGTCAGCTGGGATTGGTTCCAGCTCCCTCTGCAACTCTCAAAGGATAAGTGATATAGATAACGTTTAGATGAATAAATTGGATCAGTTGATACATTGTGTTGACCCCAAACAGAAGAAGATAGGAACATCTGCTTTTTTTTTTTTTTTTTTTCGTTACACTGAACACTGTCATTAAATATACATTTGTACTCTAAAACAAATGTTTATCAGACTGGACTCTATATAACTGATTATAGGTGATGGAATGGATGAAATTATACATTGCAACTTATATGCAGGTAATCAAATTTGTCTCATTTTACGATTTGTTAAATCCCTACAGTAGCTATAAATGGTGTATACCTATTACGTGTTATTATACCAGTGAAGGTTGAAGGTGTTTCACAGTTGAACAGGTCATTAGTTAATGGGTTTTTTGCATTATATCTGGCTAACGACCACACAGTATTGTGTTATCACTGTGAAAATACAGGTTCATATCTTCTAAAGCCCAACACTTAGGGCTGTTTAACCATGCAGTGATATAACAATAAAGAAAGAGTCGTACTACTTTTAATTTTCATGCTATAGGCAGCGATGGCAAAATTTATATGCCTGCAGTGTCTTTAAAACTGCTGGAGCCTACATGGAGTTATCAATGCACCCTCTCCACTTAATCAGTGGGTACAGTTTTGGCACATGTCACTGGAGAACGGAGGTTTATCAATCACTCAGGGGTTTTATAAAAATGGCCACATATTGTTTTAATTTAAACAAAATTACAGTTTAGTGAGTAAAGAATAGAGGGGACTGTGAACTACAAAGTATACCCATACATATTTTTACATAAAATAATTTGCACTTTGAACAAGGATGAAATTTCAATTCAGTACTTCTTTAGCTGGAAGTGAGTTTACTTGGCTTGAGAGTATGCAGGAACACCTCTTTACAGATGTGAAACCTGCCCGAGCTTTTCGCTTATTTTAGGAAATAGAAATAAATTTGTTACTCAAACAAATATTCTCTCAGGCAAGTATATTTTGTGGATATTATGTAGCTGGCAAATGTCAGCTCTTTAAGGCAGTCCTGGGTTTATTAGCTCCATCTTAGATGGAGCTAATTTTTGCTTGACCCTCCCCCTCTTGACGATTTGCCGCCTCCTGGCAATCACTGCTCATTTTCCTCACTCATCAACACCCCTCACACTGATCTGTGTTGCCCTGGACATCCTGAATGTAGGCAGCGACTCAACACCACTTTCCCCTTTTTGTCTGGAGCACAGATGGTCCACATGGGCCCAGGAGAGAGGACGTGGAGTTCTGGGTCTTTAGCAGTGGGAGCAGGGGACATCGGGGGGGGAGGACTGTGGGCCCCTGGCAGTGTAAGCTAGAATAACTAAATGGAAATGCTCCATAACAGTTTGTACTTGGATGGATTTACATGTGGCTGGGATAGTTGATGGCTGTGGTGGTCGGGGGTTATGTGGATTGAAATTTGGCCCCGCAGTGATGAGGGAGGTGTGGCCTCACCATCTGTTTTGCTAAGGAACTGAACACAACAGTAGAATATCACCAGCTACACATGGAAAAGTGCAGCCATAAATTCAAGCATGTGCAGGTATAATGTTATACCCGCAAAGGTCAGTGCACGTGTCCAGTCTACGTCTTGTGTTCGGTTGAAAAATATTGTGATCCTGAAGCAGGGACTGTGGATCTGTGGATCTGTGGATCAGCGACCAGGCCCAAGGTTCACTGAATGTTGATCGTTTGTTGGTAATGCGATTAATTACAAATTTGCTGGGGAAAATTGCACCAAGGACAACATTGTCAACTGAGGCAGGTCCTTCATTATCACATAAAAGGCCTTGTACTCAGTAGGTGCTTTACAGCCTGTAGCTTTATGTGTGGCTTTTGGTCACAGAAGCTGCTTTCCACTGCTCCATCTGCCCTAGGCAGGTAGTGAATTTTTTGCAACGCTTAGGAGACACATGCTGATCCAAATATCCTTCTTTATCAATGCTTTGTCACTTTTGCAACTTGAATTTCTAGATTTGTAGTTTTGCTGCTTTGTGATGCATTTCTGACAGTGACAAACTGTAGTGCTGCTACTAGTGTACCTGGTTATAATCACAATGATGCAATGAAATGTACAGTTACAGTCAGAGTAACTACTTTTGAAATCTGTGTTTCCAATTATTAGTTTTGCATTACCTTACAAGAATTATTAAATGTCCAGTGTCCAGGAGGTTTTACTGGCAGAAATTTAACATACTAACCATAAATATTTTTGTATACTGTAAGTGTATAATCACTGGAAAATATAAATTGTGGTTTTTGTCCCCACAGAATATTAGAATGTTACACAAGCAATTGTCAGCTTTCCTTACCGTGTTTCTACAGTAGCGCAAACACCAATTCTTACCTACAGTACTGTGCATAAGTCTTAGGCCGCCACCAGCTTTATTGTTTTTATGTCAGTTTTGTGATCATTGGTGTTTAGATTGAAAAGATGTGACTAAAAGTCAGTCTTATACAATATGATCAACCTGTCAATGAGTTTAACTTGTGCAACATGTGTATGTAATGCTTGTGCAACATGTGTATGTAATGCTTGTGCAACATGTGTATGTAATGCTTGTGCAACATGTGTATGTAATGCTCAAACATGTCTTGAGTAAAGTAAAAGGTATAATAGACCTTTTTCACAGCAGCTATTTGTTGGCATGAAATAGTAGGAGAAACACAAGTTTTATCAGTAATATTAGGGTTCCATTCCAGGTTTTAAAGAGCCATGGTTGTGTTATTGTTCAAGTGTAAATGTAGGTCACACTATTATAGAAGCATTTTTGTTGTTTGTTTGTTTGTTTTTTCTGAAAAAGATGTTATTTTCAGACTGCATATGTGTTTCTCCATATTTTCAGGATGTGTTCCAATAAAGTGATTGAGAAATAATTGTACAGTATGGCCATTATAGCATTGCTAAAACAACAAATCGAATGGTGGCCTAAGACTTTTGCACAGTACTGTATTTTCATTCATAATGCACTTTACATGTTTGTATAAAAATGTTAACTTTTATAACTTTTATATTTGCTGCTTTTTAAGTATTTGTTCTAGCTGTTCTTTTACGTCTAATCTGAGAGAGCAGCATTTTGCCTCCGCATATGCTAAATGTGCATTTGGACGTGACAACAAACTCATTCTGACCTTCTGTGCTAACTGGCTGCTGGCAATAGGTCTATATTTATGAAGAGATGAGGGCAGTGTTATTTTCTCCTCTCCCCTCAGGTGAAGAGGTATTGAGTTTTATTTAATATTGTTTTAAGCCTTTACTGCGTTAGTTAATAGCTGCAGTGCACAACTTTTGTTAATTGTTGCAATTATGTCTTTATGAACATAAAACAATGTAACATTATTTCGATGCTGCATCTGAAAAACGGGCTTTGCCAGCTCCATTACCAGGCCTGACTGAGGAAGCTTTGTGCGTATACAGCAGCAGCACAGGGCGCATTTCTGCTGTCGACTAGGTTTTATGAGCTGCAGAATTCACTTATCGTGGGCACTTCTTTGTGTCAAACTCCAACCTGTTTGCTGCCATCTCTTTTTACAAACACAATTTTGCCTCTGTTTTTCTTGATACAAAACAAATCTCTTCCTCTGTGCAGGGTAGGAATGTTGCCGGTAGGAAAGCTTACTCAGCATATACATTTGTTTGAATACTGACACATATGTTTATGTTTACTGAATGCATTTTCATAGTCAAGATGATGCATATAGTACATACATGGACGTCAAGTTAGGGGAAAGTATCCAGTGGCCCACTACTAGATTAATGTGGAATTATGAGCACACACAAGCTTATCAAAAATAATGAATTGTTCAGTACAAGAAACATGCTCCAGTTTGGAGCTCACTCGTCTCGTTTCCCATTTTAATCCACCGTATCTCTGTCCTTTCTCTTTTTTCCCCAATTACCCAGAGTACCAAGTGACTGCTGTACCAACAACTCATCAGGGTTTTAAAAAGTTTACAGTCTTCTAGTGTAACAGTTCCAATGACAGTTGCCTTCTTCTGAAGCAACGCCTCCCTACGACGGTAACAAAGCCGTCTCAATATGACACAGCCGATTTCAACAAATAACACACTTCCTCATGATCTCACTGACTGGTGAGATTGTTCCCTTCCCTGAACGGATGAAAAATAATGAGCTGCTTCACACACACACAGACAAAAGCATCAGCACGTTCTGCATAACAATGTGTAAACAAGAGAAACCTCAAGCACCTCAAACTACGCAATATTTGATAGTGCCAAGTGTCCTTTTTTCCCCCATGTTCCTCATTTTGAATTACTTTTTTTTAAACATATGCAACAGACTTAAGAGAAGCAAAAGTATTTAAGAGAATTAGAATCAACAAACAAATTAACAACAAACCTGACTTAAATCAGTAACGCCTTAATTAGGGTCATTCAAACAAAAAAGCAGAAAGTTGTCTTCATATAACTAGTCGTGTTTGAATAAACTTACTTCATTTGTGTGACCAAATTGAAGTAGTTTCTTGATGTGTGTCAACCGTATACCTTTTTTTCCAGCACAGTAATAGCACAGTTCAATCCCTGGACAAACTGAGATACAGTTTCAAATGAGGTCACTTGCTTCCCTTTGGATTTTAATGACATTTATTGATGTCTGTAATAAGTTTAGCCTTTCTGCTGGCTATGATACTGAACAGTGTTAGTCCGGGTGGTGCTGGTGGAGTCACAGCAAACAGACGAGCACATGAAGAAGAGAGACGGATGGAGAGGCAGAGCGAGGCAGACAAAGATTGAAGGAGAGAAAGTGGAAGAGATCCCAAGAGTTTAGTCATATTAATCCCTTTTGCTGAGAGCTGTGAGTCAATTATTCTTCATTTGTCTTTTATCTTGCCACCACTGTCTGGGTATACGGGCTCCTCCAATGCTTGTCAGGCACTTATTGATGCTGTCTGGCCTGAAGGGTTTACACATTGCTGAATGTGGGATAGGTGACGCACGAGGTCCGAGAGGGTAATAGTGTCAGAAATTGAGGTTGCTGAACAGGCACCTTGTAGGGGACATGTGCACAAGCGGTATCTAAAAAAAATAAAACGTGGGGGTCCTAAAGTTTGCTGGACAGTGCTGCACTTTTGATAATGATGGAATTGAAGGCAGTGATGTGTTTTCAGTTTGAATACAGTTGTAATGTTGAAGTCAGCTGCCCCAGCTGGACTGTTTAGCATCAGTGGATTACTCAGTGAACTCACAGCAGATGAAATTGACAGTATCATATTACAGTCATGGCTCAGAACAGATTTGGCAAAAATGCTCATTTAACTTCCTGCTGAAAGAATGAAGAGGAAACTGCGACCATATCTGCCCATTACTGTAAGAATAAATCTACAGCCAGGAGCAACACCTTAGTTTAGTATAAAAAAGCTGAAAATGGATAAATTTGTAACTCTGTGCAACAACCTCTTGGTTTATTATGAATCCCGGTGGGTTTCCAGTTAGTTAGTTAGTAAATAGTTGGGGCAACCTTTATCTTCCTGTGGAAATACATTGTGGTTTGTGTCCAGAAAAGTGGTGATAAACAAGTTTTCTGCTTTGTCTAACCCACAAGCCCAACGCACCTGTGTTTAGATTATCACTAGTTAACTTGAAAAGGACTATATTGACCTACTTTAATAGATTTATTGTCCATCTGTTTTGATGGTGGTACACAAAACTGGTACTGGTCTCAGTGGGTGAGCTCCACAATGACATGTCTCTCATAGTGGCCTGGGCTTGATAATGAGGATGTAAATGATGTGTCGGTTCATTTCAAACCTGCCCTAGTTAACCTTTAAATGTTGCCACATAACGAAAGTAGTGATAAAAGGAATTTAACAAACCATCACATCATTAACAAACCTCCATGTCAGATCTATACTCGCCTATTTCATGTCTCCTTCCCTTCATTTACTTGTAAATCCAAAGGACAACAGGACTAGAAAGGCTAGTTACAAGGGGGAAATGTGCTGACAGAGAGCCAACAGCTTGATGGCAAGAGAGAAAGAAAATAGAGAGGGAGAGAGGCAGCCTTCCTCTTTGATGCTTCAGCAAAACCTGAGATCAAAAAAAAAAGAAAATCAGGTCTTTCATCTCATGCTTTTGAGAGAAATGTGGATGGAAAGGCTCCATCTTCGGGATCACTGCAAATCTGATTGATGACAAATCACTGTTTTTGTCCTGGTTTTTAAACCACATCTCATGTTTTATCCTTGAGAGACATGATTTTTACACAGAACCAACCCGTCATACCTTGAATCCTCTCTTTACACCACACTTCATCTGCGGTGAGGAATATTCACCAAATGGTCTTAAGATGAAATTTGTTTTTTTAAAACCTACATATGCAGTTTTTATAAATATTGTAGTCTGTTTTCTCACTTGGGCTTTGTTCTTGTAAATAAGAACAGAAACTGTAATTGTTCAATATAAAATAATTTAAATTACCATAATATCCCATGATACATTTAAATAATTATTTTCATTATTTTAAAAGGCACTTCATTGTTTTGAAATAAATACGGATTTCAGTTTAGTTTAAGAATACATCATGATTCTTTTTCTCTTTTCTTTGCCTGATGAATGAGGCCCATCGTTGTATATTTACCTTTGAGGTAACATTTTAATTTATCAAAATGTGTTACATAAAAATCAACTCACTAGAATTTGAATTCAGAATTTGACCATTTTGTAAACGAGGACTGTGGTAAGTGTTTAGATTTTATTCTACCAATAGCCCCATTTGGAATGCAGAGGAAGTCCACAGATATTATTTTATCAATTTATATATTGACATTTTATTACCTACCTCAAATAGTGAAACAGTACAGTATAAAATATGTAGGTGGATTTTTATAGCCTTATTTCTGGAATATCTGTTTTTGGCCATTTAAAAGGGCCACTCCATTTCCCTGCATACATTCTCTTTTTCCAAGTGGAATTTAATCTGTTGTCCTTCTTTCACAAAATGACTTGGCTTTCATGAATACAGCTATCATGATTTTTCACACACATTCTCGTATTTCTCTCCTTTTTAACTCTTGCATCGACTTTCATTCATTTGGGCAGCCTATACAAACAGTCTAAACAAAGCCTTTTCCCTTACCTTGACCATGACCAGTTAATGGCTAGCCATAACGTTAACCTATTTATACCTTAGTCTGAAACTTAAAAAGTTCCTCAGAAATGAAGTTCTGCCTCATTGGGACCAGGTTTTGGTCTCCATGAGGACAACTGGTCCGAGAGAGAACAAATACTGCACAAATACACACACATAAACAGTGCAACTGGGCAGGAGAAGTAACATTTGGTTTTTATTATTTACGATTATTCTTTCATGAAACTATTCATGAAAGAATAAGAAGACTAAGCGCAACACATTTTTTTTTATTTATTTATTTATTTATTTTTTGTTTTATGCAGGTCAACATCTTCCACAAAGAGAAGCTTCAATATTCAACTGAGGCCAGATGACTGGATTAAAAAAAAAAAATCACAGAAATCAACGCTTTCTGGGTTCATCACTGCCGGATCGATGAATCACCACATCTGTTAGATCTGTAAGAAATGGAGGAGTATGATCATATTTACGTGGTTATAAGTGAGATAATCCACTGAAATGCTCAAAACAATCTTTGCCATGGTGTCATTTGTTTATCAGATTTTCTTCTCTTTACTGTCCCTCATAACTCAGCCATCATCACACGCACACAAAAATGCAGACAAGAGAGGAACAAGTAGACACCAAAGAGGAGGAGAGAGAGAGATGACCCGTAGTTTTCAACTCTTCACCAAAGCAGCTGACGACGCAGATGTGGAGGAGATTCTTATGGTGAGTCATCGTCAGTCATTGTCAAAATACTGAAGGTTGTAATAGTTATTTATGTGATGGAGCTGGGGAAGGGTAACTGAGACTAGATGATTCATTTCAGAAGAAGTAATGCAACATTATGGAAGACAGCTGCCACTTAAAAACACCAAATAAGACGAAAGAAGAAGCAAAACATTGAGAACAGCAATAAAACTGGCAGTGATCAACCCACGCTGACCTATTTAAACCAAGCACATGAGCTGCCGACTTACTTCAGTTGCCTGTTTAACTGTTTTTTTTTTAATTCACGATATAACAATTGACACTCAAAGGGGGAAACAACAGGTAGGTGAAGTGACATAGTGTATGTTCAATTTCTACCTCTTTATCCTCCACATAAGGGTCGTGGAGGGCGCTGGTGCCAATCCCAGCTGATACAGGGTCAAAGGTGTGTGTGTGTGTGTGTGTGTGTGGGG